>CAJVGC010000060.1:5966729-6106610 GCA_910822075.1 Senecio squalidus
ACAAGGTATTATGAGTTATGAATATTTTTGGTTGTGTGTAGTAACTAACTTGTCTTTCTTTTATGCAGTTGATTTGGAGGATATTGGGTCTGACGATGATCAGGAGCCATGCGTTGATGGTCCATCTGTGTTAGGAAAGAGGTCATCCATAAGTGTTGAGGATTATGAGCTTCCTACACCCAAATCGAAAAAAGTGTTGTTCCCTGCTTCTCCACCTCTTGGAACAAATCTTGTAAGGCGTACGGCCTTCAGATGGCGCCCCATGGATCTACTATCATGGCTCTTCCTGCTTGTGGCAATACTGTTCAGCCTGCTGCGTTTGTTGGCACGCCATCTGGTCAACGTTTTGTGCCTGCCTGGTCATTTTGTGTGGGTGACAATGGGCAAACTGCTGGATCTGTCAGGGATTTCATGGACAATGTTGTCCCTCCTCAACTTGTTATGCAGTCAAAGCTGCAAGGGACTTCTGAACTGTTGGATGATGCTGATATGAGCCTATTTCATGGCTTTATGGGACATATACTTGCTAGGCAACGTTTATGTGAAGATCATGAAAATTTGAAAGTTAATTATTCGGATCTGAAGAAAGAGGTGGAAAGTATGGCTGTGGTTAGGAAAGATCTTGAGGCCGAACGTGAGATTGTTTCCAGCCGGGACAGGGAGATTAGTGGTCTCTCTGCCAAGATGTCCGACTTAGAGAAAGAGAGGGATGGATTGGTAAGGAAGGCGCAGGAGTATGAAGATGCAAAGGATAAGGAGTTGGCGACAGTGGCCAAGACTTTAGAGGTTGAGAAACAGGCAGTTGAGTCTCAGAGCCAGCAACTTGATGCGGCCGTCCAGGGTAGAAAAGACCTTCTTGCTGTTTTTCCTCAGTTGTTCAAGCTATTACTTGATCATCCTGATGTGATGAATTTGATGTTGGAAGTTAATCGGGCTGCACATGTATTTGGCAAACACATTGTAGGGACCAAGTTGCGATCCGTTGCTGGTGATGCGGTGCTACCTTTTCTTGATCCTTTGGTAGAAAGTCAGATGCGAGCTGCTAATGCTTTGTTTGAAAAGAAAAATTTTCCTATTCTGGAGCGCATTGTCCAAGACTTGAACATTTCTATTGAGGATCTTCTTGCTATTGTTACACCACCATCAGTGTAGTTTTTGTTCTTTTTTGAACCTTTTCTTTTTCTGTTATGAATATCAGCTTTATAAGCTTTATGTTTTGGATATTTTGTTTGACTCTATGAGTTAATAAATGTTTATCCGTTGGATATTTATCTTATTACTTGTTTGCTATGTAAGCGTATTATATCAGTGATATATTATTTGGTTAACCGTTTATTTGTATTACTCGCGAGGTATGTCGCTTCCCTATGGGAAGTGCTTATCTTTTCTCAAGTAGATGAAAAGACGTGTTTGCATGTTTTGGCTTAGACATGAGTGTCTTATTTGGCCTTATGCTTGTGATGTTTGAACAATGTTCAAAAAGTAGAAAGATAATGCAGTGCATAATTGGGATAATATCAGACCAAAAAATTTTTTATTATAAGGCATGGCATCCATGTCCTTGACAGAAATAAAGATAAAATGTCGACAAAAACAAGAAAATATAGAATAAAAGCTTATCAGACCTTGATCTAGGTTTAGTTTATGCATATCTAATCTTCAATCATGAAGATGTGACCGTCTGGCGGTCCTGGTCGTTCCGTATCATCCCCCTTCTTTTGCCAGGCATACGTTTTCTGGGTTGGGGTCTTGTTGGTTTGTTTTCTGGCTGCTGGCACTAGATGTTCCAACTTTCCTTCGTCCAGCGCCCTTCTTATCTCTCCTTTTAATTCCCGACAGGCATTGGTGTCATGTCCATGGTCTTCGTGAAATTCACAGTACCTGTTCATGTTTTTTGTGCCGGACCTGTGTGCCATTTGCGGTGGAGGTTTAAAAGTAGAGCCTACACGTTCTGTCTGCAGGATTTCTTTCGGGGTCTTGTTGAGAAATGGCTCGGATGAAGTTTTGTCATAAGGGCTGAACCTTCTGTTGCCGCCGTTATCCCGCCTGTCATTTCTCCTATCTTCCCTCTGTTGATCCTGTCTACCTGACGCTGACCCCCCGTTCCACGGCTTGTCTTTCTTTCCAGCCACCCCTCTTGCCAAAGAGACAGTCTCCCTTGATCTTAAGAAGTCATAGGCTCTATCTGTTGCCTCTTTGAAGGTGGCGGGAGTCCTTTTTGCAAGTTTTTCCTGCAACTGACCAGGCAATAGGGAAAAGGTGAAACCTGAAATTTGTTGGCTTTCTGGCAAACCTGGGATCTTCTGACATTCCTGTGTGTATCGCAGGATGAAGTCTCGCAAAGCTTCCCCTTCCTTCTGCCGGATTAGGTGGGCCTCCAGATGTGTCCTGCGTTGTTTCTTCTGCTGAAAGAATTGGTAGACAAATTTTGCCTTTAGATCCGCGAAGTCTTTAATGCTCCTTTCTGGAAGGCCAGCAAACCAATCTCTGGCGAACCCTTGCAATGTTCCTGGAAACATTTTACAGGCTACAGGGTCTACCCATTTTTCTGTCATGATGGCCTGCTCAAACAAGGCCATATGGTCGTCTGGATCCCTTGTGCCGTCATAAGTGCCTACAATGGAGGGGACCTTCTGCTTGTCTGGCATCGGATATCTGGACACCCAGTCACAAAATTTCGAACTTACTATTGATACAGGCATAATAGCTTCTCTTGCCATTCCCCCTTCTGCGAGTTGCTGCAACAGTCGTAATAACTCTGAATTGGGATTTTGAGGTGGCACCGGTGTCGGCGCGTTCTGCCTCAGGCGGTCCGCCAACTGTGTCAAAAGGACATCTGTTTCGGATTGTTGGGGAGTTACCTGTGGTGGTGCTGGCTGCAGGGATGCCAATAGTTGGGCCAGGAGGTGACTAGATGAGGTTGGTGCCGGGACCGATGCTGCTCCTTGAATATTCTGAAATGTTCCTTGAGTGCCGGGTTGGGATCCTGCTGAGGCAGATTGCCTAGGGGCTTCAAAGCCAGGAAGTTCTGGGACAGTCTGTCTAGAGGCCTCAGCGGCTTCTTCGTGCAGTGCTGAGGTACGAGCCATGGGGATTTGAAAACTTGGAACATTCGGGGTTGGTATGGCAGATGCACTAGTTCCGGACACCCTTGTGGAATACAAAGGTCCAGTGGTTGTTGATCGATATAGGCGGGCAGGACCTGAATCCCCTAGTGTCCAATCCTCCAAGGCGGAAAATCCGTGCCTGCCTGTCCTCCCCATAGGACCTCTGTCAAACGTCATGTCTGTCTCCATGTCTGGTAAGAATGGACTGGATGGGATAGGCAATGAAACAAATGTACGAGGCGACGAAACAGTCGTTGGTGTCAGGGTGGTACTCCCTTCAGGTTGGGATGTGGTCACAACAATCAATGGGGAAGAGGTCACAGTAGTCATTGGCGGTGGTGTGGTGGTAGTTACTTCTGGGGCTGAGGACATTATTGGTGCAGAGTTCATGTCTTCCATGATGAAAGAAGAAGTGAATTAAAGAAAAAAAATTTTGTGAAAATCTGGAAATGAAGGTAAAACACCGTTGCTAAAACGTGTCCTACGGATGGCGCCAATGTTTGAGCAAGGATTGACAGGCTCAGTAACTTGGGTTGGATTGATCACTCTCTTGGCCTCCTGCTCAAGCAGTGCAAACCTAACAGACTCTTGGCGAGTCTAAGGTGGTCAAGAGATTGATCGGAAAAGGTTGACGGAATAAGTTTAAGTACTCCGGTCAGTGAATATGTGAGGAAGATAATGAAGTTGTGGCGAAAACCTGAAGTGTTAAGTATTTATACCCAACACTTCCAGGTATCAACAACATATGGCAATGATGACCATTTATGGCTCATCAATGGGATTCTAATGGCCATTAATCGTCTATGTTATTAATGCTCTGACGGTTACACTCAAGGATTAGGCTTGAGTGTCTGACTGGTAGGATGTCAGGAGTATGGTACTGTGAGACGAACTCCAAAGCATCAGTTGGTCTACACAAGTCTTTATTCATGCCAGGCCATGAGTGTCGGACTGATTAGCAGATCTCCAGACACACGGATGCTAAGTGCCGAGACGCAGCCGGGACACGGCTTGGCTCCCGGACACTTTGCCGGGACACGGCTTGGCTCCCGGACACTTTGCCCGGACACTTTGCCGGGACACGGCTTGGCTCCCGGACACTTTGCCGGGACACGGCTTGGCTCCCGGACACTTTGCCGGGACACGGCTTGGCTCCGGACACTTTGCCGGGATACGGCTTGACTCCCGGACACTTTGCCGGGACACGGCTTGGCTCCCGGACACGGCTTGGCTCCCGGACACTTTGCCGGGACATGGCCTGGTTCCCGGACACGGGGTCAGGTGCTGGGCCCTTTTTCCTAGTCGCGGGCTTCTGGTGTCGGTTCTAGCCCTTTTGTCACATCCTAGTGGGCTTAATCCAAATGTTAGGATTGATAGGCTATAAATATAAGCCATCACCTACTAACACTATCAGTCCGGTAGTACGTCATCCAGAAGGTCAGCTGGTTTTGATGATTCGGGATATGGTATGGTTATGGTTAAGCCTCCCTCAAAATTAATGAGTGTGGCGGATGGGGGTGGTGGTGGTTATTTTTGATCTAGGCGAAATCACCTTGGTGTAACAGTATACTCCATGGAGAAGATGAGTTGCTACTGTGGCTGGATGAAGAATGAATGAGAAGAAACGAAAATGAAATGAAATGAAACACCGTTGCTAAAACGTGTCCCACGGATGGCGCCAATGTTTGAGCAAGGATTGACAGGCTCAGTAACTTGGGTGTTTGGGGTTCAACCTCTTGACCTCCTGCTAAGCAGTGCAAACCTATCAAGCTCTTGGCGAGCCTAAGGTGGTCAAGTGGTTGGTTGAAGAAGGTGATCGGAATGTGGTTACTGCGGTGAGTAAGTATTCCGGTAAGTATGTAAGTGATGAAGATATCTGTGTGAGAGATGTATGGAGTTGTGTCCAAAACCTGAAGTGTTAAGTATTTATACCCAACACTTCCAGGTATTAACAACGTATGGCAATGATGACCATTTATGGCTCATCAATAGGATTCCAATGGCCATTAACGTCTATGTTATTAATATGACCTTATTAATGCTCTGACGGTTACACTCAAGGATTAGGCCTGAGTGTCTGACTGGTAGGAAGGTCTCCCGACACAGGGATGCTAAGTGCCGGGACACGGCCGGGATACGAGGCTTGGCTCCCGGACACTGCTGGGGCACGAGGCCTGGTTCCCGGATACTGCCGGGACACGATACCAGGTTCCCGGACACTGCCGGGATACGGGGCTTGGCTCCCGGACATCTGCCGAGACACGGGTTCGGCTCCCGGGATATTGCCGGGACACGGGCTTGGTTCCCGGGACACTTGCCGGGACACGGGCTTGTCTCCTGGACACTTGCCGGGACACGGGCTTGGTTCCCGGACACTTTGCCGGGACACGGGCTTGGCTCCGGACACTTTGCCGGGATACGGCTTGGCTCCAGACACTTTTCCGGGACACGGCTTGGCTCCGGACACTTGCCGGGACATGGCCTTGGCTCCCGGACATTTTGCCGGGACATGGCCTTGGCTCCCGGACATTTTGCCGGGACACGGCTTGGCTCCCGGACACTTGCCGGGACATGGCCTTGGCTCCCGGACATTTGCTGGGACACGGCCTGGTTCCCGGACACGGGCCAGGTGCCGGGCCATTTTTCCTGGTCGCGGGCTTCTGGTGTCGGTTCTAGCCTTTTTGTCACATTTTAGTGGGCTTAACCCAAATGTTAGGATTGATAGGCTATAAATATAAGCCATCACCTACTAACACTATCATTATATTTTTCTGTTATATTATATTAATTTAAATTATTATATATATTATATTATATTTATATTATTTTGTAATATATATATTTATATTTTTAATATCATATTATATTCTATCTTATTTGTAGTATGTTATATATAGTATCTTATATTATAGAATTATATTAAATTATAGCAAATAAAATATATTTCATTTTAGCTAATGGCCTGAACTTTATGAAGACTTCCATTCACATAGATAACACTATTGCAATTTTCATAACTAAGAATCCACTTCAACATTTTAAAACCAAACATATTGAGATTAGACATCATTTCATTAGAGACCGTTTTGAAAAACATTTGATTCACTTAGTTAAGATTCACACTGACCGACTGACTCATTCACAAAGGCTTTTGATGTCATAAAGTTCAATTATCTTGTTTAAGTCACTGGTGTTATGAATCTTGATTGAGTGTTTCTTCAAAAATATTGTTGTACATATCTTTTTGCATTTTGTTCTTATTTCTATTTCAAAATACAAAAAAGCGGGTGATAAATGGAAAAAATCAAAAATATTTTAATTCTTATATTCTTTTTCTTTTCAGTCTAAAATTGTTTTCATTTTAAGTCGAGTTACTAACCGTCTGCTGATTGGAGTCAGCCTCCTTACATTATTCATGTGATATTTGTTTCTTTCCCAGAAATTGATAAGTAGCCTCCCTCTAAATGTTATAATGGCTTATTTTTAAATACGAAGAAGGAAAAATGTCATGTAAGCTAATAAACTACAAAGTGTTCATGAAAACTCATTTATATAAGCTTAAATTTCTCTTCCATTATTATACTTTCTCATTCTACATTTTTGCCATTTTACTAAACGTATGTATAAAAATAAAAGTTTTAGTTTTAAATTTTCAATTTAAACTTTAATTAACGGTCTAGTTTTCAACTATATATGATAGAAATTCAATATAAGTATTTAAAAATGATATAATAACATGTGTACTAAATTTTATGAAGGTGAATCTTTTTGAAATACACGTCTCAAAAGTGTGTGTCGCATATATTAAAAATGAATTAAAAATTCACAATAAATGAATGTTTTAACTATTTTAAATATATGTTCGAACTTTATTTTCTTTGAATTCCCGATATTTTATGCTTAATCTTACTTAATATTTTGATATTTCGATAATAAATAAAAAAAGAGTTCAAAAATAATAATGAACCTAACATTTTGACACTTCGTTACTTCCCGAGTCACCTTAACACAAAAAAGTTGACTCGAACTACCATCATTTCTATTATTTCTCCAGCTTGATGATTTTGTGGTGATTTAAAGTTTATATAATTTAATTTTAACTCTTATACCTATTTAGACATAATGATATTAAGATCCACGACAACACGCACACACTCGTTAAAGACAAAACGAACCAACATAGATTGATAGATTGTTTGAATCAAGTACAACGTTCAAACATAAGGAAATGAAACTAAAAGTACATAATAATAATAATAATAAACCATCCATGCATAATGAAGCCAACAACACACTAAATCGACTCATGAACTGAAGGCAGTTTAATTAGCAAAGCCTTGTGCAGAAACAACGGCGACGAAATCCCCGGCACCTACCACCCGAGAAACCCTCGTTACGGCAAACGAGAGCACAGTTGTGGTCACGTAAACAAGCACCATGGTACATATGACTCTGCGACTGGCACATACGTCCTTCTGCTACTTGAATCGTCGTCTCTGCATTAATAATCATTCAAATGAATCAAAACTATAAGAAACAACTCAAAGTATGTACGAAAACAAATACTAACGAGATGTGAAAAGGAGAAGCATGGTAAAAAGGATAGCGAAGATGGTCTTGCTTGCCATGTCTAAACAGTTAAAAAAAATACTATTATCGATAAGCTACTCGAGTTTGACTCGTTAAAAAGATAAGATTATGTAGTAGAAGAGGCTTATTATATAGAGGTTATCGGAGGTGGTCGGTCATAGATCGTAGCGAGCGATGTTGATGATTGTGCAGGAGGTGGAATTGTCGGCTTTAATCTTATTCACGAGGTGTGGTGGAGTTGTCTGTCAATGAGTGTGGACACTTCACTTTAAATATTTGCTTGGACTTATCCTAACTTTTTAAATTTTCATATATATAACTTAAAGTTAAAATTGTACGATTTACATTTTTCTTTTCTTTCCAAAATTGATAACAAACATTTCCGACTATGATTAAAAACATAAGACGTGTATTATATTTTTGTATATTATTAACTACATTATTGTTCAACGATAGCGCAGACAAAAATAAATTTATGTAAATTTTAACTTATTATAAAAAACAATTTTATAGATACAATAACATATATATATGTTTACGTTTATTCACATATTGTTTATAGTTATAATAGCATATACATTTTTACGTTTATACACATGTTTTGATATAGTTTATTAGGAGATTTTACACCTTTACGTTTATACACGTGTTTTGATATTTTTTTTATTAGGAGATTTACCACCTTTACGTTTATACATATGTTTTGATATTTTTTATTAAGAGATTTTAAAATAACAATAAGGTAAATCATAGTCCAACTTGAATAATTTATAAGTAAATTAGAATTTTGTTTTATATTTTAGTGGAGATGAGAATTAAAAAGATAATGTAATTATGTATTGAAATAGTGTGTAAAATAAAAATAGTCTTTAATAACAGCATCAATTTGATATTATTGTTGAAACCAAAGAAGTTAATCGATCCTTATTTCGTCATATATTATTGAAGGTCACTATTTTATTATATATTAAAGATAATTAACAATTATAACTATAAGGGTATTATTCTCGAAACATAGGAAAATTGTTCTGATGGATAAATTTTTTATATATGTCATATTTCATAAACTATAGTCTTTAGGTTAAAGTATTTAAAAATTGAAGGTTTAGTTACTAATTTTACTTTTAATGTATATTATTAACTTTTTACCGGATTTTGATCATCTTAAAAATTTAAAATTCGATAGGATATTTCTTTTTGCAAAGTTCTTTTTATTAAATTCACTTTCAAGTTCATATAGCAAGATTTTATCCGGTTATATTTTGTTGAAAAGTATATACTACACAAACTAAAAGTTATAAGTGTGCATTTTAAAAAATGTCAAAGCGTCTCATTTAATTTATTTCTTACACTAATTTTTTTGTGTCAAAGTTGAATAAGGAACAAAAAGGGGTCGAGAGTGATAATGGCCTGCATTCGCTCCACTTTTCCCGGTGACCCTGAATTCCTGAAACATAAACATAAGGTCAAGAGAGTATAAGAGAGTATGGTCGTGGCTCCCCATATTAAGCTATGATGGCTAAGTGGATAACGATGTAGTGTGGGATATAAACCATAATTTGGAGAGAGAAAGTAACGAGAATAAAGTATATGTATCATTTAAAATAAAAGGTTACTAATTATAGTTTAACACAACTTTTGAGACATTTTTGATGATGTGCCGTCTTATTATTGGTTGAAATACATGTCTTACTAACTTAAAATGTAACAACTTAGGTAAATTTTACATCAGCAGTGGACAAGAAATGTTGGTATACAAGGAAAACTTTGATCTTCCATAACATAACATGGTTTAGGCTCCAAAGCTTAAAAAAATTGTAATCAAAAGTGATTGGGCTAGGGCTTCGAGGATGGATGACCGACTAGAAAACTTCACCAAAAATAATTTGCAAGCTTTGTTGTGGTTATGGAAAGACGAAATATTATATCGAATAAGAGAGTAACGTATGTTTTTTGAGTTATCCGGAACGCATGATCGTCAAAGTATTATATCCTCGTCTTTTTTTCAGGCACAACCCTTTGTTGGAGCATAACCGTCATTGTTTGTAGTTTGTATTTAGTTTAGGAACGTGCCGTGAAGACTAGAATGTATCTAGATTGATTTGTAAAGTATTGCTACATTAATGAAACAGTTACACTAAAGTAACCACAATTACGCCAGCGTAAATGTTCAGTTACCTAGTGTAACAGATCCCATCAGTTTCGCCAGTGTAACTCTAAGTCAGTTAAGAGTTACGCACCGTAACTGTTTAGGTTTTCATAAAACCTATACAAGGCAAACATTGGGATCATAAATGGTAGCCGTCACGAATCACGAGAGAGCAAGAGTTACGCTGGAATTGTCAATACCAATGTAATTGTGTAATCGTGTGTCTGAAGTCTTGTAATCGAGTGTATTGATATTATTCGTAGTTGTAAAACATTACGTAAGGTTTATAAGATCAATCATTTGGTTATAATCGTTGTTCTTCACCATAGATATTCACATATTAGTTATTCCATGACTATTACGTGTTTGGATTCAAATATAGATCTTAAGGTAGGCAACCAACATCTTTTTATCTGTGAAACGGGGCGTAGATAGACGATCCTAGATAATCAAAGAGAAACAAAATGAAAACATAAATGTTTTCCACTAGGGCATTAAAAGATCATCTTTGATAAAGATATATTTAAAGCTTAAATAAGAGACGAAATAAAGACTTTGAAGAAGCATAGTTGGTACAACAACATTCAGCTGGACTTCATCTTTTTTTTTTAGATATTATGATAATGTCAGTCTTTTAATCTTTTAATTTAATACAAATATTCTTTAAATATAAACTGACAACATCCATAATTATTTAATTAAAAAATTAAATACCATGAAACGATTATTATCAATTATATGTTTTTTTTAGTTTCATTTCATAATGAATTGATAGAAAAAAGTATTATGATATTAAAGATTGAGACCAAGTACTTACGACAAAGGAACGTTTTTCAATAAACTTGATATAAATTGTCTCTTTTGTAGCACTCTAAAGTTGCATTCCAACAATAGTAGGTGCTCCATTTTTTAAAATTTCTTAAATCTGCCAAATCATCATTTGGTTGAAACCTATATATATGCAAATTTCATTGCAGGTTCATATGCACTAACAAAAACATTCAACTTTTTAAACAAACTAGAAAGATGAGTGGTTTTGCGAGAATCCCATTTGTTGCGATAACTTTACTTCTTTCAGTCTATGCTGTAGCTGGAACTACTAGGAGATATGAGTTTAATGTGCGTTTTATATTATATCCAATCTGTTTTTGTGTTTTGTTTTATTTTATATAGTTCAACATTTTGACGTAAAATACATTGTTGCAGATCCAAATGCAAAATGTGACACGACTATGTCACACTAGGAACATGGTTACCGTGAACGGGAAATTCCCAGGTCCACGTATCCTTGCAAGGGAGGGTGATCGTCTGCTTATCAAAGTTAACAACCATGTCTCCAATAATATTACTATCCATTGGTATAATATATAAAGATGAATATTTTAAATTTCTAACACGATGATATGTAATTATATTATTCCTTGTTTCATACTAAACAGGCATGGTATCCGGCAGCTAAGGAGTGGATGGGCGGATGGCCCAGCTTACATAACACAATGTCCCATCCAAACTGGACAGAGTTATGTATACAATTATACCGTCGTTGGACAACGAGGAACATTGTTTTGGCACGCACATATATCATGGCTACGAGCGAGTCTTTATGGCCCTCTTATCATTCTTCCAAAGCTTCATGTCCCATACCCTTTTACCAAGCCTTATAAAGAAGTTCCCATCATCTTTGGTAAATATATATTTTCACAAAGATAAATATTTTAAGTTTATTTTTGTACTTTTTGAATCTTGTGTGATCAAATACGATGTTTTATGCATGCAGGAGAGTGGTTTAATACTGACCCGGAAGCGATAATTGCCCAAGCAACACAAACTGGTGGAGGTCCTAATGTTTCTGATGCATATACCTTCAATGGGCTTCCCGGTCCTTTGTATAACTGTTCCGCTAAAGGTATTTCGTCTAGCCTTTGATACCATGAAATGTAACTCATTGATGTATATTTCAGTTATATACATAATACATCATACATATTTTTTATAAATGTTCATGATATTTGCAGATACGTTGAAGCTGAAGGTTAAGCCCGGGAAGACATACCTACTTCGACTAATCAATGCTGCACTGAATGATGAACTCTTTTTTAGTATTGCAAACCACACCCTCACAGTTGTTGAAGCTGATGCCATTTACGTAAAACCTTTCGACACTAAAACACTTATACTAGCTCCTGGTCAAACCACCAACGTCCTCGTTAAGACCTTATCAAAATCTCCTGGTGCCAACTTTCTCATGTTAGCGAGACCATATGTAACCGGTCAAGGAAACTTTGACAATTCCACAGTTGCCGGTATTCTTGAATATGAGTCGTCCATTCACATGAAAGATCTCCCACTTTTTAAACCAACATTGCCTTCTTTAAATGACACTTCTTTTGTAACAAAATTTTCCAATAAACTTCGAAGTTTGGCTAGTGCACGATTTCCGGCTAATGTCCCACAGAAGGTGGACAAACACTTATTTTTCACCGTAGGACTTGGTACGAGTCCTTGTGAGAAAAATAAAACTTGTCAAGGCCCGAATGGAACTAGATTTGCAGCCTCAATTAATAATGTTTCGTTTGTACAACCGAGTGTTGCCCTTCTCCAGTCCCACTATTCTGATCAATCAAAGGGTGTTTATAGTCCTTATTTTCCGATTAGCCCGTTGCATTGGTTTAACTATACTGGTACTCCTCCAAATAATACCTTTGTGAGCAATGGTACAAAACTTATGGTTCTTCCGTTCAATACTAGTGTGGAGTTAGTCATGCAAGATACGAGCATTCTTGGTGTTGAAAGTCACCCTCTTCATCTACATGGCTTCAATTTCTTTGTTGTTGGTCAAGGGTTTGGAAACTACAATCCTAACACGGACCCAAAGATGTTTAATCTAGTCGACCCTATTGAAAGAAACACGATTGGTGTGCCTTCTGGTGGGTGGGTTGCTATACGATTTCTCGCGGATAACCCTGGGGTATGGTTCATGCATTGCCATTTAGAAGTTCATACAAGTTGGGGTTTGAAGATGGCTTGGCTCGTCTTGGATGGAAAACATCCGAACCAAAAGCTTTTACCTCCACCAGCTGATCTTCCAAAGTGTTAAATTTTATTTTCGATTCAATTACTTCTTTACGAGTTGAGGTTTAATGTGTTTGGCTAGTTGACTAGCAACGGAGAGAAGGCTTGTCATTTACGCAACCGGTTCTTTTGTTCTTTTAATATTATGTATGATGAGGAAATATTCTTGAATAAAAATTTAACTCTTTCTTCCTTTATCGGTTTTTATGTTGAAATTTATCTTGCTCCATTTAAAGTTCAAATTCAAAATGTTTTCAAGACCAGTTTACTTTATCGTGATGGTAAGAAACCCGAAGACAGTTCGATTTCTGTTTTGGTTTACATTTCTCTTGCAAGTGAGGGTATAGATGTAGGGGCCTTGTTTGAGTTGACTTTAGTTGATTAAACCAAAAAACATTGCATAGAAGTATAAAGAATTTTCATCGAATTGTCTATGTAACTAATTTGTTTTTTTAAATAAACATATACTTTCATTTCGTTAACAATTTATGTAAAAGTTAATCTAAAATCTCATTAAATATTCAAATATAATATTTTTAGATATTTTTTTAATTAATATATGTAATATATTTGATATAACCTATGTTTATCGTATAATTATCCATTTTTTGACATTTAGACATAATAAATTGATATTATCGAAAATATATTTATCATTCAAAAATAAATAAATATAAAAGTCTTTTGACTCTTATTCTCTTAAATTATTGATATATATATATATATATATATATATATATATATATATATATATATATATATATATATATATATATATATATATATATATATATATATATATAAACTCAATTATAAAAACGGTAAAAACACTAAAAAAAACACATTAAAATGAACAAATATATCATCAAAATACATTTTTTTTTTTAGATTTTCTTTGGAAAAACCTAATTAAATAACTTTTGGTAACTTTTCGTGAATAAAAAAAAAATAAAAAAAATTCGAACTTATGCATTTTTTCAAGTAGATGCATTTTTCATAAAACTGATGTATTTTACCAAATTTAGATATAAATTTATCATAAAAAAGATATATAATACATTTAAAATATATTCAAAAAGTTAAGAAAAAGTTAAATACATTTAAAAAAAAAATTCGAACTTAGATGCATTTTTTCAAATAGGTGTATTTTTCATAAAAAAAAAATGATGTATTTTACCCTGTTTAGATGTATTATAATCATAAAAGAGATATATAATACATTTAAGATAATATTTTTGCCAAAAATGTTCAAAAAACGTTAGATGCATTTTTAATCTATAAAAAAAAGTCGTCAAAAGTATATCAAATGGGTGTTCGTTGTAAATATAATTAAATGGTTGTTCTAATGGTATAATTAGTTTTTCATAAAATCTATTTATACTCTAGATATTTTAATTTAAAATTTTGGTTTTTATTAAGTGGGTTTTACTTTTGTTTTTTTTGTTTTTATATTTGAATTTGTTTTACATGATCATATTCCTATATATACTTGTGACTCGGAATCGTCATAATGAAATTCAAAGCACTAAAGCACCTTTACATGCCAAGTTTACAATCATAGACCTTGGTTTAGCTAACTATTTCTTGGGAATTGAACTTTGCAAAACAGATCATGTTACTTATCTCAATTAAAGGAAGTATCATTGATTTTTTGCAAGATACTGGTTTAACCAGATCTGTTAACCGAATTTTTGTTTGAGTCGTTTAAGTAATAATCTATTAACTAGAACAGGGTTAGTTATTTATTTAAGTTTTTTTTCCCGTATTAAACTAGAATTTCTAATCGATTAGGAAATAGGAAATCCCCCTCACCTATATAAAGGGTGAGGGGGAGACAATCAACTTTTGTACCGTTTCTTTTTCTAAATACGAATTACATAATTCAACATACCTTGTTCTATGTTTTCTTTTTTGTTTTTTTGTTCTAACATGCAACTGCAACAAGCTTCAAGATTCCGCATAACTTCTTATTTTTTTGTTTTCGAGGTTAAATATTTCAACAATTGGTATCAGAGACACGATTTATTTGTGGTTCAAAGAGGAAGGTTTGAAGCTTTGATTCTCTGGGTAGTGGTTGAAAGCAAAAAAGAATAAACACAGGTTTAGGGTTCTTTTGTTTTGTATCGTGAAAGAGGGAGGAGGATCAAGTGAGTGTTGTTGGGCTTAATTAATTTGCAACTTGGGCCCTCAATTTTTGATTCGTTATTTAGTTATTAAAAGTCTAAGGTTGCGGGTTTTGGTGTTTCAAAAAAGAAAGAAGGTTACTAATTTCTTTGTCGGGTTTAACGTGTACTGCAAAAAATATGTTCGTTTTTCAGATTGCTTACGTATTCCACGAGGTTTGCGGAGGTGTTTGGGTACAAATTTAAGTTTTGCAAAAGAGGAAGGAAAGGGAAGGTGTTGCTAGGGTTCTTGGATGGTCGAGGTTACTTGTGTATCTAGATAGGGTATAGTTCTTGCGAGATCAAGTTATCGGTTTCAAGAAGGATAAGCAGCGGTACCGGGTGTTACGAGGTTTTTGTTTTCAAGTTCATCCGGGTTTTCTTGCGTAGCAAGTTACGGGTTTTGTAACTTAGGAAAAAAGTAGGAGATTGGGGTGCTTGGATAATTTTCTTTAGGGTTTTCTAAAGGGGTACGATTTACAAGAAGGAGTAACTAAAGGATGACATCAGTAGCGAAGTTTGATGTCGAGAAGTTCGACCCGTATAACGACTTCATGTTATGGCGGGTAAAGATGAGGGTCGTGTTGATCCAGTATGGATGGGAAAATGGGATCGATAAATTTCCCGACGTTACCACTGGGGATGCAAAAGCTACGCTTTTTGCTTTTGAACCTTACAGGAAAGCACATAGTGCCATACTACTATGTTTGGGCAATCGGGTTCTACGAGAGGTTGTAAAGGAGAGGTCTGTAGGTGCGGTGTGGTTAAAGCTAGAGTCATTGTGTATGTCTAACACTTTGGAAACGAGTTTGTACTTGAAGAGGACGTTGTACACGTTCTATATGGGTTCTGATAAGAAAATATCGGAACATATGGATGACTTCAATAATTTGATCGATGACTTGGCGAATATTGATATTAAGATTGAGGATGAAGATCAAGTGCTTATATTGCTTACATCATTACCACTGTCGTAAGAGACCTTTGTGAAGACATTGCTATATGGGCGGGAAGCTCTGACGCTGGAAAATGTCTTATCTACCCTTAATTCACAGGAGCTGAAGAAGAGAGGGGAAGCAAAGGGTGAGGTAAGTGATGGGTTATATGTGAGGGGAAGGTCTGATCACAACAATAATTCCCATGAAAGAGCGATTCCTCAATCTCGAGGTAAGGAAACTTATAAGTTGAAGTGTGATGTGTGCTCTTCTGAGGATCACCTTAAAAGAGATTGTCCCAATCGTTACGGTTCAAAATCGGGGTTCGTCAATAAGGATGGGGAATCGAGCTCATATTCACATCTTGAGGGTTATGACGATGGAGACTTACTCATGGCGGTGAGTGGGGAGATGCCAAAAGAATGGGTTATGGATTCTAGAGGATCGTATCACATGACGTATATGAAGGAAGTCTTGTATGATTTCGAGGAGTTCGATGATGGAGCAGTGCTACTAGGAGACGATAGGGCATGTGCGATTAGGGGGATAGGTAAGGTGAAAGTACATATGAAATATGGTTCAAGTTATATTCTCAGTGGTGTGCGCTACATTCCGGAGTTGGGGAGGAGCTTGATTTCTTTGGTACGTTGGAGAAAGAGGGATACATCGTGGTGATGCAGGATGGTAGAGTAAAGGTGAAGACGGGTTCCATTACGGGTTTGTATGGAACAAGGACAAAGAGATGTGTTTACTCTTTGGATGGGTGTGCGGAGGTTGGTGCTACAGATTCTATATGTCAATTTTGAGGTGGAATCACCGGGAGATCAAGGTGAGTTGATCGGAGGTCGTCACGAAGTTGAGGTTGATAAAGGGAGTAGTGATGGGGGGGAAAGGTGAGGAGCCCCGGTTACAGAATCTGGGAATAATGGCTAAACAAGTGTGGTTTAGGTATCAAGGGATAGCGCCAAAGGAGTACATCGGTAAAAATGTAATTGCTTGGAATAGCAAGACTGAAATCAAGGATACCAAGGGTTTGCTAGAGAAGGTTTCCGACATATAAGGTCTCACAAACAAGGTTTTTGGTATGGTGATTGTCAGAAACAAGGGTAGTCGAACACTGAGGGTATCTCAGTTGAGGTATGTGAAAGGAATTATGGGTTATTACATAATGAGGAATGGCGGTTCGATATTTATGCCATTGGGAGCACACTTTAAGGTTTCATTGAAGGTTTGCCTCGAGAATGACTGGGATGTGGAAAAGATTAATAAGGGTACACATGCGTATGTTGTAGGGAACTTGATGGTTTGTGCTAGAGCGGATTTTGCGCAAGGTGAGTTTTGTGAAAGGCTCTACAGAGGTGGGTTTAGTGCATGGAGGAGATCAAGGTGAACACGGTAATGTTTACGGTAACAAGGACCCTGACGAGGGTAGGTAGAGGACATGGTATGTGTTCATGGTGATGATAAGTGCGGTTTGCACATGGTTACTGCAGGAGCGGAGTATGTAGTGCTTATGGATGCGGTAAAGGAAGGAATAGGACTCAAGGGTATACTAGTCAAGCTGGGAGAAGTCCTCAAGGCCAAGGTGGTTCCAGGATTGAAGTTCAAGCAATTCGTGGAGTACTACATGGAGATGCTTAGTACGGAGTTACTTAATTCTTAGATTAAGGTGGAAATTGTTACCCGAATTCTTTTTTGAGTTGGTTAAGTAATAATCTATTAATTAGAATAAGATTAGTTATTAATTTAAGTTTTCTTTTTTTCATATTAAACTAGAATTCTTAATCGATTAGGAAACTAAGGGATTCTCCCTCACCTCACCTATATAAAAGGTGAGGGGAGGCAATTTACTTTTGTACCGTTTCTTTTCCTAAATACGAATTACATAATTTGACATACCTTGTTTCTTTCTTCTTTTTTTTTTTTTTCTGATTCTTGTTCGTAAGATTAGTAGCTTCAAATTTCTGCATAATTTCTTCTTTGGTTTGTTGTCGAGGTTGAATATTCTAACAAGACCCATTTCCTCTGCCTCGAAATCTTAAGCTATCTCTTGATCATGGTGAACTTATGTCTAATCCAGAATCCTGTAGAAGGTTGATTGGTAGATCGCTTTATATCACAGTGACAAGACTTTGACATTCTTATGTTGTGTGCAACATTTAAGTCAGTTTGTGTCTAGTCCTAAGCTTCCATATATCCAAGTTGCTACTTATTTGTTGAGTTACCTCAAAGGCACAATTTCCATGGTTGTAAATTAGATCTGAAGGTTATAGGATTTATTGATTCATGTATGACTAGCGGCTAGAAAAGCCTTAACAAGGTATTGTGTGTAGCTTGGTCATTCTTTGGTATCTTGGAGAACAAAGAAAAACAAAATGTTTTCAGGTCTACAACTGAAGCTAAGTACATAAGCATGGTTACCACTAATGGCGATTTCAATATAACCGTTAATTAGTTTGTTAGAGTTTCCTAACTGATCCTGTAATGCTTGATCAACCATTAATCGCGAATTCTAGAATGGTGTTACCGGCTTTACAGCTTTTGATTCTTCCATACATATTTGCTTCCGCTCTATCGTTTCACTAATTGAAACTAACCAGATAAAACACAACTAATACAAACACTTTTTTTGTTGTTATTGTATAGTTTTTATGTCTTGAAGACAGCACGTAAATAACAATTTTTTGTACAATATAGAAGAGATACACAAAGAAAACATAAATGTTTTCCACCAAGGCAATTAGGAAAGATCAACTTTGATAAAGATTAAAAGGTTAAATAAACTTGACATAGAAGACTTTGAAGAGGCATAGTTGGTACAACAACATTCTGCTGGCCTTCATCTTTCTTTTTCATATCATGATGTTAGTCTTTTAATCTTTAAATATAAATTAACATCATCCATAGTTATTTAAATTAAATACTATTAAAATTCAAATATTAATTGTCTATTTAAAGAAAAAATGCGTAACGTTGGTCTAGAAAACCGTGACAGAGACAGGAGGGATTAAGGGTGCTCGGTCCCTCCTAACGAGCCTAATTTATATAAATTTATATGTTGTTTCGATTACACATAATCGGCCCTCTCTAATATAGAATCCTGGCTCCGCCTATGAGAAAATGAGTCTAAGTGCGAGAATTCAGGAACACTGATCTGATTTAATTTGTTCATTGACTAGGCCGTTTTTCAGCCTTGTGCACAGGTCGTGTGACCTCTTGGCTCGATGACTCCGCTATTAGAAACATGGGCCTTGGCCAGTGCATGTCTTTACACTCTTTTAATTTTAATTATAAATTGTTTTAGTTTAGTTTCATAATCAAAAAGTATTCTGATAATAAGAATTGGACCAAGTACTTACGACAAAGGAAAGTTTTAAGAAAAACAGATATAAATTATCTCTTTTGTAGCACTCTAAAGTTGCACTACAACAATAGTAGGTGCTCCATTTTTTATGATTATTTTTAAATCTGCTAAATCATCATTTGGTTGAAACCTATATATATGCAAATTCCATTGCTGGTTCATACGCAGTAACAAAAACATTCAACTTTTTAAACAAACTAGAAAGATGAGTGGCTTTGCGAGAATCCCATTGGTTACGATAACTTTACTTCTTTCGCTCTACGCTGTAGCCGGCACTACTAGGAAATATGAGTTTAATGTATGATATATCCAATCTGTTGTTTTTTATTTTATGTAGTTTAACATTGTGACGTAAATTATATTGTTGCAGATCCAAATGCAAAATGTGACACGACTATGTCACACAAGAAGCATGGTTACAGTGAACGGGAAATTCCCAGGTCCACGTATCGTTGCTAGGGAGGGTGACCGTTTGCTTATCAAAGTTACAAACCATGTTCCAAATAATATTACTATCCATTGGTATAATATATATAGATGAATATTTTGAATATCTAACACGGTGATACTTCTTATATATGTAATAATATTATTTTGTGTTTTATATAATAAACAGGCATGGTATTAGACAACTTAGGAGTGGATGGGCTGATGGACCATCTTACATAACGCAATGTCCCATCCAAACTGGACAGAGTTATGTATACAATTATACGGTCGTTGGACAAAGAGGAACGTTGTTTTGGCATGCACATATATCATGGCTTCGAGCGAGTCTTTATGGCCCTCTTATCATTCTTCCAAAGCTTCATGTCCCATACCCTTTTACCAAGCCCTATAAAGAAGTTCCCATCATCTTTGGTAAATATTTCTTCGAAGTCAGATTAATATTAAGTTACTTTTTGAACTTGTTGTATAGCGTGAGATCAAATATGATGCTTTATGCTTGCAGGAGAGTGGTTTAATACTGACCCGGAAGCGATAATTGCCCAAGCAACACAAACTGGTGGGGGTCCTAATGTTTCTGATGCATATACCTTCAATGGGCTTCCTGGTCCTTTGTATAACTGTTCCACTAAAGGTATTTTGTCTAGCTTTTGTTACCATGAAATGTAAATCATTTATGTATCTTTCAGTTATGTACATATTTGAACTAATGTTGATGATATTGGCAGATACGTTGAAGTTGAAGGTTAAGCCCGGAAAAACATACCTGCTTCGACTGATAAATGCAGCATTGAATGATGAACTTTTTTTCAGTATAGCAAACCACACCCTCACTATTGTTGAAGCTGATGCCATTTATGTTAAACCTTTCGACACTCCAACCCTTATATTAGCTCCTGGTCAAACCACCAACGTCCTCCTTAAGACCTTATCAAAATCTCCTGGTGCCAACTTTCTCATGTTAGCGAGACCATATGTAACCGGTCAAGGAACCTTTGACAATTCTACAGTTGCTGGTATTCTTGAATATGAGACGTCCATTCACATGAAAAAGCTTCCACTCTTTAAACCAACATTGCCTTCTTTAAATGACACTTCTTTTGTAACAAAATTTTCCAATAAACTTCGGAGTTTGGCTAGTGCACGATTTCCGGCTAATGTCCCACAGAAGGTAGACAAACACTTATTTTTCACCGTAGGACTTGGTACGAGTCCTTGTGAGAAAAATAAAACTTGTCAAGGCCCGAATGGAACTAGATTTGCAGCCTCAACTAATAATGTTTCATTTGTACAACCGAGTGTTGCCCTTCTCCAGTCCCACTATTCTGATCAATCAAAGGGTGTTTATAGTCCTTACTTTCCGATTAGCCCGTTGCATTGGTTTAACTATACTGGTACTCCTCCAAATAATACCTTTGTGAGCAATGGTACAAAACTTATGGTTCTTCCGTTCAATACTAGTGTGGAGTTAGTCATGCAAGATACGAGCATTCTTGGTGTTGAAAGTCACCCTCTTCATCTACATGGCTTCAATTTCTTTGTTGTTGGTCAAGGGTTTGGAAACTACAATCCTAACACGGACCCAAAGAACTTCAATCTGGTTGACCCTGTTGAAAGAAACACGATTGGTGTGCCTTCCGGTGGGTGGGTTGCTATAAGATTTCTTGCGGATAATCCAGGGGTATGGTTCATGCATTGCCATTTGGAAGTTCATACTAGTTGGGGTTTGAAGATGGCTTGGCTCGTCTTGGACGGAAAACATCCGAACCAAAAGCTTTTACCTCCACCAGCTGATCTTCCCAAGTGTTAAATTTTATTTTCGATTCAGTTACTTCTTTACGGGTTGAGGTTTAATGTGTTTGGCTAGTTGACTAGCAACGGAGAGAAGGCTTGTCATTTACGCAACCGGTTCTTTTGTTCTTTTAATATTATGTATGATGAGGAAATATTCTTGAATAAAAATTTAACTCTTTCTACCTTTATCGGTTTTTATGTTGAAATTTATCTTGCTCCATTTAAAGTTCATATTCAAAATGTTTTCAAGTGAGGGTATTGATGTAAGGGCCTTGTTTGAGTTGACTTTAGTTGATTAAACCAAAAAAATTACATAGAAATATAAAGAATTTTGATCGAATGGTTTATCTAACTAATTTATTTTTTTAAATAAATATATACTTTCATTTTGTTAACAATCTATGTAAAAATTAATCTAAAATCTCATGAAATATTCAAATATAATATTTTTGGATATTTTTTAATTAATAAATGTGATATATTTGATATATATAACCTATGTTTATCGTATAACTTATCCATTCTTTGACATTTGGACACAATAAATTGATATTATCGAAAACATATTTGTCATTTAAAATAATTAAATATAAAAGTTGTTGACTCTTTTTCTCTTAAATTATTGATGATATATATAACATATGTGACATCTGACTAAGTAAAAGATTACAAATAAGTTGAATCTTAAATTTAATGAGATTTCAAGTTTTACATAAAATGACAACTTATATAAAGTTTATAGTATTTTTGATAAAAAACAAAATTGAATATATACGATGACAATTTAGTTGAAGTTCGTTATTTTTTCGTGTAATTTTCCTATTAAACTAAGAATGGGAAACACATAGTCATGTTGATCCATCGTTGGAAGGTGGTGCGTACAACGAAATGCCGAAATTATTTCATCTAACTAATGTAGCTACAGTTTCTAATACTATATATTTTGGTATTTCACTGCCTACCAACTTTTCTGAAACATTTTTATGTTGCAAACAAGCAATGCTTCGGCTCATTTACAAAGATTCACTTAAGGAAGATATTTGCATGAAACCACCCTAAGGTATACTAAAGCTAAGATAGGTGAAGTATGCAAGTTAAAAAGGTCTTTGTACTGAAACAATTTCTAGACAATGGAATCAAGAATTGGTAAATTTCTTGTTGCTTTGGTATTTGTTAGGTACTACTTTCACTCCTACTCTAGTATATGTTGAATATATGCTTGTGTCACATCCCGCTCAGGTGGAAAACGAGGTGTGCAGTGTATTAGGTATCAGAAGACCAAGTATTACATCGAATAAATACTATAACAATAAGATTACATTAAATGAAGTTTAGGAGTTACAACAATACAAAATAAAACAATACAAGATAGTACATGGCTTAAATAGAAACTAGCTAGGTCTCTTCGAAAGTCCATACAATATCCAAAGCAAAAATAGTAACTCCATAATCGATGCAAAACTCAACCTCCTGAAAAGCGTTAAAAATACGACGTCAACATAAAGTTGGTGGGTTATTCGTATTTTATAAAAAACATAATATTTTGAAGATTTTGACCCATTAGAAAATGTAGTTAGAAATCAATAGTAAAAATGGTTAATATCTTGAATTATAACAATGTATGATATATGCAACAAACTTAGTTTATTTATCTACACCTGAACCGTACTGTAATGTAAAGGCAACACGTATAGGCAACAAAGTAAAGGCAACAATAAACCCTTTGTCTTAGTGTATCAACTAAGATAGTACGAGAAACTTTAAGCGGTAAATAACATCCGTCCGCAAGGACCGCACACAAGGCAAAATCCCAATACGGCGATGAGGGTTTGTTAGACCCTTATAGATCTATATGTAAGTACCGTGGGCTCAACTAGAGTTAACAGGTGTTTAAGGGCCTTATACTACCACCAAGGCCATATAAGTTTAAAGCACACTAAGTTTAAAGGCATCATAATCTAAACATGCATAATCAAGATATATAAAATTTAGTTAACGCTAATCATGCCCGAAGTAAAATTTGTAAAGTAGTAAAAGGGCATCGAATAACTCACGAATCAGCGATAAGTATGTCGGGTAGACACAAACTGGAGAATAGTACTCCACCGTCTAAGTGCCCTAGCATAAGACATAAAAGGTCTAAGTATCTCTAATGTAATAGGTTTAGCCTCGTATATAATTAACGTTGTATTAAATATCGGAGTTTAGTAGAGTTTAGATGAAGGATAATTATTTAGGTTTAAAGTCGTTGATAAGTCGTGGTGAGGTGACGAATAAAAAGGTATTTAATATTTTGAGTCGATAATGACATCGATGAGTTAAGTTTATAAATATGATTAGATGGGAATGATATCCGAGCCTAAAGTGACTACCAGGAATATCGTTGAAAGGAGAATTAGATTCAGTCAAAGTCAACCAAAGTCAAAGTCAACCGAAGTCAAAGTCAACCATGGTCAAAGTCCACTTAAGTCAAAGTCAACCAAAGTCAATACTAAGGATAGTTGATTTGGTCAAAGTCAACGAAAGTTAACCAATTTAAAGAGAAGTCAAAGTCAACGAAAGTCAACCGTTGACCAATTTGAATGTTTTAAAGATGTGAGTATGAATATTTGAGTAAAGTATTATTAGAAATCAGTTTATAAAAGTTATATAAAAGTTTGAGTTTAAAAATCGAAGATTTAATCGTTTTCGGAGAGATAAACGTTTAGACGATAAAAAGATGTTTTAATGTTTAATAAGGATAAATAATGCATAGTTTGAGATTGCGTTTATGTTTTGAGTCCAAAACACATATTTAACAGTGTATAATACTTTACGTATACTAATTTAGGGTTACGTATACTTAAAATTGTCCGAAAAACGCGAAAATAGCGAAACAACAGCTCGGTGCTGCGCACTGGCTAACCAGTGCTGCGCACCGGCTTGGGGAAAAGCTCGGTGCTGAGCACCTAAGCCCAGGTGCTGCGCACCAGTTGCTTGATTTCACTTTCGGTTCTTCGTTTAACGTTGTTTAGTGCCGGTTAGTTTGTTTAAGCTTTAAGCGAGTATTTACAGGTTATTACTTGAAGTTATTTAGTCAAATAACTTATAGTTGAAACTTATATATCATATACATATATATATATTTGCTTATTTACAAGATTTTACCAATTTTAATTACATTATGTTAAGTTTACATATAATACATATTATGTATAAAAATACTTAGATTTAAGTCCACTAAATGAAATAAAGTGTTGGAACATTTTACGGAAAGAATTTACTAATAATCTTATATGTAATTAACCGGTTTATAAGAGTTTACATAACGTTTTCGGTTAAATGTTCTAATAACCTATTAACATAGTGAATTATTAAGTTTCAAAGTAAACTTTAAGTATTTAGTTATTTTAGTCATTTTAGCCATATAACCAAGTTTTAAGATGTTTTAAGTGGTAAAAATGAAAGATTAAAAGAAAAGCGTGAAGATGAGGAATAGGAAGATTTACCGAAAAGTCTTGAGGTAGTAGCAATACTTGAGACTTTTGCCGGAAAAACTTCAATGGAAGTATGGAGAGTAAGAGCTCCAAACAAGAAGAAAAGAATATGTTAAAAATATGGATTTTTAAAGGAGAAAGAAAAGGAAGGAAAGTGTGTTGTAAGAGATTTTACTTACCACTTTCTCAAGGATGGGGAAATCTTCCACTTCAAGAACAACACGGAAAAAGCTTCCAAACAAGGAACAAATTTAGTGTTAGAAAGATGGAGTTTTTAAAGAAGGAAGTGGAAGAAAAAGTGTTTAAAGAATAGAGTTTACTTACCAAGTTTTCAAGAGTTGAAAACCCTTCAAACCCAAGAATAACCGAGAAGTAAAAGGGTGAAGATTTGTTGGATAAATCCCTTGCAAGAACATAGAAATGAGTTAGTATTCTCATAGTTTCAAAGAAAGAAAGTTAGAGTAAGTAAGAGATGAATTTTTGAAAGAAATCACTTACCGAAAGTTGTATGATACTCAAGATGACTTCCAATGATCTTTCTCAACCCAAATACCACTCTTGAATGTGGTTTACCTCTCTAAAAGTTCCTGGAAATGAAAGGAGCTAGAGAGGGTTTGGAGTTAGAGAGAGATGCAATTTTTGTCAAATGAGATGAAAATGGTTTAAGGGTAAATTTTGGTATGAGAGATGGTGCAAACATGTTTAGAGATTCACAATTGGATCTAACATACCCAAATGGGGGATTTTGCAGAAGAAATCACGTGAAAAGGGGGTTTGGAATCTCAAGAAAAGCAACAAAACGTTTTTTGTAATCTTGTGATCAGCTGTCAGGTGCTAAGCACCTATGCTTAGGTGCTAAGCACCGGGGAGGTGCTGCGCACCTATGCTTAGGTGCTAAGCACCGGGTGGTTTAACTAGCCAGTTATGTTGTCCGTTAAAAGGACTGAATTTGTAACGGTTTCCGTCAGATTCCGTTAAAGGACTAGTCTTGTAATAGATTTTTGTTTTGAGGGTAACTTTTGTAATATTTTAAACGTTAATTTTTCTCGAAAAGACGAAGGCTTAAAAATATTAATATTAACCTACGAGAATACTTAATATTGCTAGGCACTTAGGTACTATAACGTTTACGTCACGAAGGACGAAACAATGATTTAAATCCCGACTAAACAAATATCGCGTGAAACAAAATAAATACTAATAATAATAGGGTCAAAATAGAATGAATAAAAATAATGCTAGATAATAAAACGCAAATGTGTTACGAAATTTGCGGTTGTCACAGCTTGTGACTCGAAACTGTCATAATGAAATTCAAAGCACTAAAGCAGCTTTACATGCCAAGTTTACAATCATAGACCTTGGTTTAGCTAACTATTTCTTGGGAATTGAACTTTGCAAAACGGATCATGTTACTTATCTCAATTAAAGGAAGTATCATTGATCTTTTGCAAGATGTTGGTCAGGACCTGTTAACCGAATTTTTGTTTGAGTCGTTTAAGTAATAATCTCATAACTAGAATATGATTAGTTATTTATGTAAGTTTTTTTCTTTACGTATTAAACTAGAATTCCTAATCGATTAGGAAGCTAGAAAATTCCCCCTCACCTATATAAAGGGTGAGGGGGAGACAATCAACTTTTGTACCGTTTCTTTTCCTAAACACGAATTACATAATTTAACATACCTTGTTCTTTGTTTTCTTTTTCGTGTTTCTGTTCTAACATGAAACCGCAACAAGCTTCAAGATTCCGCATAACTTCTTCTTTGTTTGTTTTCGAGGTTAAATATTCCAACAATTGGTATCAGAGACACGGTTAATTCGTGGTTCAAAGAGGAAGGTTTGAAGCTTTGATTCTCTGGGTAGTGGCTGAAAGCAAAAAAGAATAAACGCAAGTTTATGGTTCTTTTGTTTTGTGTCGTGAAAGAGGCAGGAGGATCAAGTGAGTGTTTATGGGCTTAATTAATTTGCAACTTGGGCCATCAAATTTTGATTCGTTATTTGGTTATCAAAAGTCTAAGATTGCGGGTTTTGGTGTTTCGAAAAAGAAAGAAGGTTACTAATTTCTTTGTGGGGTTTAACGTGTACCACAAAAATTATGTTTTTTGCAAATCTAACTTCGTGCTCAAGTTGGGGTTTTTCAGATTGCTTAAGTGTTTGGTTACGATCCAAGTTTTGCAAGGAAAGAAGGAAAAGGAAGGTGTTGATAGGGTTCTTGGATGATCGAGGTTACTTGTCTATCTGGATAAGGTGTAGTTCTTGGGGGAACAATTTATCGGTCTCAAGAAGGATAAGCAGCGGTACCGGGTGTTACGAGGTTCTTGGTTTCAAGTTCAGCCGGGTTTTCTTGTGTAGCAAGTTACGGGTTTTGTAACTTAGGAAGCAAGTAGGAGATTGGGGTGCTTGGATAATCTTCTTTAGGGTTTTCTAAAGGGGTACGATTTACAAGAAGGAGTAACTAAAGGATGACGTTAGTAGCGAAGTTTGATGTCGAGAAGTTCGACGGGTATAACGACTTCGGGTTATGGCGGGTAAAGATGAGCGTCGTGTTGATCCAGTATGGATGGGAAAATGCGATCGATAAATTTCTCGAGGGTACCACTGAGGATGCAAAAGCTAGATTTTTTGCTTCTGAACCTTACAGGAAAGCACATAGTGCCATACTACTATGTCTGGGAAATCAGGTTCTACGAAAGGTTGTAAAGGAGACGTCTACATGTGTGGTGTGGTTAAAGTTAGAGTCATTGAGTATGACTAACACTTTGGCAACGAGGTTGTACTTGAATAGGACGTTGTACACGTTCTATATGGGTTCTCATAAGAACATATGGATGACATCAATAATTTGATCGATGACTTGGCTAATATTGATATTAAGATTGAGGATGAAGATCAAGTGCTTATATTGCTTACATCATTATCACTGTCGTATGAGACATTTGTAAAGACATTGTTATATGGGCAGGAAGCTCTGACGCTAGAAGATGTCTTATCTACCCTTAATTCACGGGAGTTGAAGAAGAGAGGGGAAACAAAGGGTGAGGTAGGTGATGGGTTATATGTGAGGGGAAGGTCTGATCACAACAATAATTCCCATGAAAGAGGGATTTCTCAATCACGAGGTAAGGAAACTTATAAGTTGAAGTGTGATGTGTGCTCTTCCGAGGATCACCTTAAAAGAGATTGTACCAATCTTTACGGGTCAAAATCGGGTTTCATTAAGAAGGATGGGGAATCGAGCTCATATTCACATCTTGAGGGTTATGACGATGGAGACATACTTATGGCGGTGAGTGGGGAGATGCCAAAAGAATGGGTTATGGATTCTAGAGGATCGTATCACATATGAGGGAAGTCTTGTATGATTTCGAGGATTTCGATGATGTAGCAGTGCTACTAGGAGACGATAGGGCATGTGCGATCAAGGGGATAGGTAAGGTGAAAGGACATATGAAAGATGGTTCAAGTTATGTTCTCAGGGGTGTGCGCTACATTTCGGAGTTGAGGAGGAGCTTGATTTCTTTGGTACGTTAGAGAAAGAGGGATACATCGTGATGATGCAGGATGGTAGCGTAAAGGTGAAGAAGGGTTCCGTTGCGGGTTTGTATGGAACAAGGACAAAGAGATGTGTTTACTCATTGGATGGGTGTGCAGAGGTTGGTGCTACAGATTCTAGGAAACATGTCGATTTTGAGGTGGAATCACCGGGCGATCAAGGTGAGTTGATCAAAGGTCATCACGAAGTTGAGGTTGATCAGGGGAATAGTGATGGGGGGGGGGGGGGGGGGGGGGGGAGGGGGGGGGGGGGGAAGGTAAGGATCCTCGGTTACAGAATCTGGGAATAATGGCTAAACCAACGTGGTTTAGGTATCAAGGGATAGCGCCAGGGGAGTACATCGGTACAAAGGTAATTTCCTAGAATAGCAAAGCTGAAATCAAGGATACCAAGGGTTTGCCAGAGAAGGTTTCCGACATGGAAGGTCTCGCAAACAAGGTTTTACCCTATGGTGATTGTCAGAAAGAAGGGTAGTCAAACACTGAGGGTATCTCAGTCGAGGTATGTGCAAGGAATTATGGGTTATTACATAATGAGGAATGACGGTTCGATATTTATGCCATTGAGAGCACACTTTAAGGTTTCATTGAAGGTTTTCCTCGAGAATGACTGGGATGTGGAAAAGATTAGTAAGGGTGCACATGCGTATGTTGTAGGGAACTTGATGGTTTGTGCTAGACCCGCTTTTGCGCACGCGGTGAGTTTTGTGAAAGGCTTTGCATAGGTGGTTTAGTGCATGGAGGAGATCAAGGTGAACACGGTAATGTTTACGGTAACAAGGACCTGACGAGGGTAGGTTGAGGACAAGGTATGTGTTCATGGTGAAGATATGTGCACTTTTGCACATGGTTACTGCATGAGCGGAGTATGTGGTGCTTACAGATGAGGTAAAGGAAGGAATAGGACTCAAGGGTATATAGTCAAGTTGGGAGAAGACCTCAAGACCAAGGTGGTTCCAGGATTGAAGTTCAGGCAATGCGTGGACTACGTGGAGATGCTTAGTATCGGAGTTACCTAATTCTTTGATTAAGGTGGAAATTGTTAACCGAATTCTTGTTTGAGTCGGTTAAGTAATAATCTATTAATTAGAATAAGATTAGTTATTTATTTAAGTTTCCTTTTTTTCGTATTAAACTCGAATTCTTAATCGATTAGGAAACTAAGGAATTCTTCCTCACCTATATAAAGGGTGAGGGGGAGGCAATTAACTTTTGTACTGTTTCTTTTCCTAAATATGAATTACATAATTTGACATACCTTGTTTCTTTCTTCTTTCTTCTTTTTCTTTTTTTCTGATTGTAAGATTAGTAGCTTCAAATTTCCGCATAGTTTCTTCTTTGGTTTGTTGTCGAGGTTGAATATTCTAACAAGACCCATTTCCTCTGCCTCAAAATCTTAAGCTATCTCATGATCATGGTGAACTTATGTCTAATTCAGAATCCTGTAGAAGGTTGATTGGTAGGTTGCTTTATCTCACAGTGACAAGACTTTGACATTCTTATGGTGTGTGCAACATTTAAGTCAGTTTGTGTCTAGTCCTAAGCTTCCATATATCCAAGTTCAGGGGCGGAGCTACATTGAACCGAGCGGGTTCAATTGAACCCGCTGAATTGAAAATGTTTTAGAATTTTAATGTAAGTTCAGCTTATTTGGCATATGAACCCGCTCGTTTTACATACAAACATAACCAAATTCTTGTTGGGGTTGTATGGATCTTATAGTCAACGTTGTATCTCTAACCTAGCGGAAATAGATCAAAGATTATCTAGCGAATATGTAACCGTCGGAAACGAGATCAAACCAATGAATATTGATAAGATCGGACCTAAGGAAGACTATTCGGATGATTGTTTAGACTTTACTAAACGTTTGGAACTCAAAGGAAATCGCAGCAGCAATTCGGCACTCCAACACAAACTTGCCAAAAACCTTACCGAATGCTGAAACCCTAAGCTGTATATATAGGCCCAGCATTCCATTCGTACGAATGAGAATTCATTCGTACGAATGGCTTTCTATTCGTGCGAACCCCATCTGGTTCGTACGAATGAAACCTTCATTCGCACGGATTCATCCTTATCCGTGCGAATGAGTTTTGAATATCATTTAAACATCACAAAACACATATTCGATTAATTCATAACGAATATTCAATACCGATATTCAAACACACAATACAAAGACTGATATAAAACGTTAATTACATACGAATCTTAGTAACTACATAAATGCACCTACAAACTCCCCCTAGGAACTAGATTCTATGTTGTCAGTCTTCAAAAATACCTGCTGCTTCCCAAAACACTACTTTGATCTGCCCTCTTAGACATGAATCTTGTGTATAAAACATACACGTACAACCTTGTTGAAACGCGCCGCCTGATCCAAATCTTTGACGTCGCAAAATATAGGTTGCAGATACAAAGCATAGATATCATCATCTGTTAGATTTCTAATCCACATCGGATCAAAAATTCGCACTGCTTCCCAAACGCCTTTGTGCTCTAACACGATGACAGCTTCAGTGGTTCTATAATCATAGTACCACCACTTGAAACTTCTCCAAAATCCGGTCTTCATTTCTCGAAGCGGAATCTTTTCCATCACTTTTGGCGCTTGATACTTGACATGTTTCACAGCTTTACCCTTTTTCTGGTTCCAAATGTGGGTAATCTGTGGATACTGCGGCCTTAGTAGCTTCCACTTACTTCTGAATTCACTTCTGAGTGTTTTCTCCAACCATTTTGCTCGGTCATCTTTTTCACTGTATATTAATTTAAGACGTGCCAGTTGCATCATATCAAAATATGGCAACGTCTTCAAATCATGAACTCGATTGAAATAATCTATTCCTCGTTCACGTTTCACAGCATACACATTCAGATCCTCCAAATACGCCCAGCTGATTATTTGACCTTCAGTTTTTGCTCCTTTTAATGAATAACATTTTGTATACGCAGGTTGAGCATCTTGACGAGGGGGGCGTATACAATCCTTCACAGCTTGACGCCATTCAGCTTTCTTAGCGTCCAATTCTGCTTGATTTAACGTCGCTTGACTAGCCTCTGGATTGTCATTCAATTTCCGAGTGAGATCGGCATCGTCAACATCAAAAACCGCATCATCTCGTAAATCATTTGCTTGATAGACAGGTTCAGTTGACTCAGCATTATTCTCAAACTCTATCTCTTCATCATCACCATCAGAATCGGGAGGATTTAAATCAGAAACAGATGCAGATTCGTCAGATGTAGCATCGTCAGGATTCATCGCGATTAATGCTGCAATCTGTTCTTTAGATAAGCTATGCATAATTTCTCCCTCTTCTAGATCGGGATCAATGCTGAACTGAATTACCCCCTGCATATCCAAAATGTGAGTTAAATTGGACTTTCTAAAAGAGATGGGAGCAATATCGTACTGGGATTCACTCTGATGTTCTTTACCAGCTCCCCCAGACGCTGTGCGTTCACTATCTGCACCAGCCGGTTCAGCAGATTCATCGGCCGGTGCTTTGATTCTGTAAATTCCATCATCATCAGCCTCCATCGAATCCATCGATTCTAGTATTGCTTTGTTGGCCGCTTCCAGATATGTGATCTTATCTTGAAATACCTCCAACTGCTTGTTCTGATCCTCAAGCAACTTATCTTGATCAGCAATCCTCCTTAGCATGTCAGCTTTCTCAGCTTCCCTTTCTGCTTCCCTCTTAGCCATTTTCTCAATCATTTCCTTCATCTCGTTATCCTGTGTACTTTGCTTCCTCAGAACCTCCAATAGCAGAGCATTTACAGTCGCGAGTTGAGCAGACTCAGTTGTTGACCCTGACGATGATCCACCAGCTGTTGGAGTTATCGTTGTAGCAGGTGTCCTGATTGGTATGCTTTGCTGTGGCTGAGAGGTCACAGGAGGAGGAATAGGAATAGTAGTGCTGGCGGAAAGATCACTTTGTTTCACTAGCTTGAGACGCTTAGAAATTCTCCCTTCGACCTGATCCTTCAGTGTCATTTTAGCTCTCCGTTTTGGTACCGATGGAATTGCCTCAGCACTTACAACCGTATCACTTTCATCTCTTAACTCCATCTGAGTATTGGTAGGTGGAGAGTTAGCAGAAATCACCTCGTCATCTGAATCTGGTTGAACAGTCATCTCGAGATTCTCTTTATCTGAGTCGCTGTCGTCGTTTCTCCATTTTAGTTTCTCCGGGCAAACATATTCAGGATTTGCCAAATGTCCGATCAATCTTTTCTCCTTTGGTGTAGGCTTTCCCTTGTATGACAGCATACGTCCCATCGTACTATCGCTCATAACGTCCAGCTTGACGATATCTGCTTCATTCTTTTGCAAGTCATGAATCTTAGCGTCTATGATCATTTGCACAAATCTGGCATACATCAAGTATTTGTGCTCTCTCTTGACTTCTACGTTCTCAATCATAAACTGCAGGACCATGGCTGAGAAATTGAACGGAATGTTCAGTACCAGTGCGACGAGTGCACCTTGAAGATCTTCTCGCATCTCGTCATGTCCTGCCTTTCTGGGACCCAAGCAGTGTTGTATTACGTGACATAGGTACTTGTATTGCACACTGAAACCAGACTTGATGATCACTCCCTTCTTGATATTTCCATCATAATGCATTCTTAATATTGCCCCTCTGACCTTGTACACGTTCAGCTTTGTTGGTAATTTCGGTTCATCTCCGAATCCGATTACTTCTCTGATGACTTGCTCGTCAACCATGATATCTTTCCCTTGAACGGTACTGTGGATTTGAACTTTGCCGTCTCGACGAACTGCCTTGGCATTGTTCCAGAAATCAGCGATGTGAGAATAGTAGAGTACTTTCTCGGTAGAGATAGCCTTGTATATCCTTGAACGCTTCAGAAACTGCATGATCCCGACAAACTTCACGGAGTGTGGTGTCGTCTCGTCGAGATAAGCGCACATGTTATTCTTTGAACCGATGACAAGACCAGTGCTTTGAGTTGATGAAGATTCAGCCATTTTCCTGTAAACAGAAACATAAACATCGGGAAACAAACAGTTAGAATTTAAATTCAAACGTTCTAAATATTTCTGTTTATGGTCATTCGTACGAATGAACTTTTACATTCGTACGAATCATCATTGATCCGCGCGAATGAGGTAGTTACGACATACGAATTAAGTTCAAATCATTTGGGCGAACGAACTATATATTCATACGAATGTAAGTCCTATTCGCACGAATGAAAACTCATTCGTGCGAACGGAGTTCATCAGTAACAATTTGAATTCCAAAACCTAGATTCTCAAAACACCTGTTTTAGACTACAAAATCACACAAACAAACTCGCAATCCCCCGATTAACATAATCCCTAACCCAATTACCCATTACAAACAAACTCACACAAACACCTGTTTTTTTTTTTTTTTTTTTTTTTTTTTTTTTTTTTTTTTTAACTAACTATTTCGCCCCCTAAAATGCTAAAAATCTTTTTGTATTTTTGAATTTTATAAAAGTAAAAGAAGAAACGTAACGAAAGATAAAAGAACTAAAAAAATTTAAACGTAGTATACAAAACGAGGACGGTTACTTGTCTGACTTTTCTTCCTCAGCGATTACATCGCTTTTCTTAACCACACCATTTTCTAACAGTAAAAACCCAAACCTAGACTTATCAAATGCTTTTGTAAAAATATCAGCTTTTTGAAACATCGTTTCGATATGAATTACGTCAATCAGATGTTTTTCAAAACAATCACGTATAAAATGATATTTTACGCCTATGTGTTTGGTTTTAGGATGGTGTACAGGATTCTTAGTGACAGCTATGGCAGCAGAGTTATCAACATAAATAGGAGTATTAGAGATAGACAAACCGTAGTCTCGCAATTGTTGTTGAATCCAGATAACCTGAGAACAGCAACTAGCCGCAGCTACGTATTCAGCCTCACACGTGGACAATGCTACAGCGGTCTGTTTCTTGCACTGCCATGTGATGAGTCTCGTTCCGAGAAACTGACACCCTCCTGAAGTTGATTTAGCATCCTTCTTGCAACCTCCATAGTCCGAATCACTGAAAGCAGACAATTCAAAATTATCATCATTAGAATACCAAAGACCTAAATCTGGTGTACCCTTTAAATATTGCATGATTCGCTTGACTGCTTGAAGATGGATAACAGTTGGTGCGGCTTGGTATCGAGAACACAAGCACACCGGGAACATAATATCTGGACGAGATGCGGTGAGATACATAAGAGAACCGATCATAGAGCGATAAAGTGACTGATCAATTAGCTCCCCCGTAGCTTCTGGTGATATCCCGTGATTCACCGATAAGGGAGTAGAGGCTGACTTTGTCTCCGACATTTCAAACCGTTTCAAAATGTCGTTTACGTATTTTGTCTGATGAATAAAAATGCCCTCTGCAGTCTGATCTACTTGTAGCCCTAAAAAGAACTTAATCGGACCCATAGAACTCATTTCGAACTTGCTTGTCATCACCGTCTCAAATTCTTTACATAATTCCGGATTTGTAGATCCAAAAATAATGTCGTCCACGTATATTTGCACCAACAGAATATCTTCACCTCTTTCTTTGATAAACAACGTACAATCAATTACCCCTCGACGAAAACCATTTTCGGTCAGATGGTTAGCGAGTGTCTCATACCAGGCGCGCGGTGCTTGATGTAGACCATAAAGTGCTTTATCGAGAATGTACACTTTATCCGGATGTAATGGGTCTACAAAGCCTGGTGGTTGATTAACGTACACTGTCTCTCGAATATTCCCATAGAGAAACGCGCTCTTAACATCCATTTGATATACAGTGAACTTCTTGTAAGAGGCAAAGGCTAGAAAAATACGAATTGCCTCCAATCTTGCAACTGGAGCAAACACTTCATTATAATCTAAGTCAGGGATTTGTCTAAAACCCTGAACCACTAGCCTTGACTTGTTTCTGACAACTATTCCCTGATCATCCCGTTTGCATCGATGGACCCAGCGAACACCCAATGATTTGGCGCCTTTTGGCTTAGCGACAAGCCGCCAGACACCCAGCTTCTTAAACTGTAAGAGTTCTTCTTGCATCGAGTTAATCCAATTATCATCCATGAGAGCTTCTTCATCAGTAGTCGGTTCAATCTGCGAAATAAAACAAGCATGAGCACAGTAAGTAACATCTCCAGATTTAAACAGATCAATATACACATCGCTGTGGATTTCTTTCTTTGGTCGAGCTCCAGCAAAATAGGTTTCATAATCATCAAAATTTGTCGATCTGCGAGCCCTTGATGATCGACGGAGCTGACTTGCTGGTTCTTCTACGTTCAAATTAGGAGGAACCACAACATTAGGACCCAAATTATTAACATCGGGAGCTTCAACTTCCTCTTCAATCTCTTGAACATTTTCAGGATTTCCAATCGGCTCATTTATGTTAACTAAACCATCAGAATCCGAATCATCATCATGTACTTGACCATCTGCAAGATTATCTTGTGGACCAGGAGGAGTAGGAACGGTTGGAGTCACCGGATCATGAGGAATAGTTTCTTCCAAAGCCTCTTGATGGGAGTAATATCTTGCAATATCTTCATCGGAGAACTCAGGAAGATTAAATGATTCAAACAGAGAATCATAATCAAACATCCATGGATATCCTTTAGAAGGAATCGGTTTAGAGTACTTCTGAACATCCACCTCATACCATTCTTCAACAGCTTTAGTAGTTGGATTCCAAACTCTCTTGTTAGGAGTGCTGTATCCCAGAAATATTCCTTCCAATGCCTTTTCATCAAACTTTCCTTCTGATTTACGCTTGAGCATAGTACATGGAGCTCCAAAAGGTTCCAAATACTGTAAATTAGGCTTTCTTTTCTGCAACAACTCATAACATGTTTTCCCATGACGTTTCACTACTAGCACTCGGTTTAAAGTGTAGCAGGCATTAGCTACTGCTTCATTCCAAAAGCGTACTGGCAGTGTCGAATCAGCCAACATAGTTCTAGCTGCTTCAATCAACGTTCTGTTCTTTCTTTCTGCAACCCCGTTCATTTGTGGAGTATAGGCTGCACTGAATTGTTGTTGAATTCCTCGTTCCTTGCATAAATCCTCCATCCTTTGATTCTTGAATTCCGTACCGTTATCAGTTCTAAACCGTCGAACCTTTAACTTATACAGAGTCTCCAGTGAAGTAACCAGCAGCTTGATATTCTCGTACGTTTCAGATTTCTCTCGTAAAAACATTACCCAGGAGAATCGAGAATAGTCATCAGTCACCACCAAACAGTATTTATCTCCTTCAACACTTGAATACTTGATAGGGCCAAACAAATCCATGTGTAGAAGCTCAAGTGGAATGTCAATGGTATGAAACTTCTTTACTTTATGAGACTTTTTGGACTGTTTTCCCTTCTTGCATGAAATACAAGTTTCCGGCAACTGAAAGGTTTTCACATTTACTCCCAAAACCAAATCCTTGTGCATCAAATGATTCATCTTTCTTAAGCTAAGGTGTCCCATCCGTTTGTGCCACAATATTGATTCACTTTCAGTAGCTTTCGAGACAAAAGCTTGGTGTTCAGTCGAATTCACAGTAGTCTTCGACATATCTAGCACATACAAATCTCCAACTCGCGGGGACTTCATAATAATTAAGTGTTCTGGAATTACAAATTCTGGCTTCATAATATAACACTGATAGTCGTCAAAGATCACTTTAAACTTCTTGTCGCAAACTTGAGAAACGGACAACAAGTTGTTGACCAATGCTTGAACATAATTCACTTTATCAAAACTTAATTTGTCGTTTGCGACGGATCCCTGAGCAGAAATAAAACCTCCCTTATCACCAGCAAATGAAACATAGCCACCCTTAATTGATCTAACATTAGATAGCAACTTCATATTCCCTGTCATGTGCCTAGACGCCCCACTATCAACAACCCAGGTATTCTTGATAGGATCATAGACGACCTGCACAACAAATTGAAATTATTAATACCCAAAGCAAACCCAAGCCTTAATAGCCTTGGGTTTGCCATCTTCACCTTGAAACTGTAAGTCAACCCATTTTCCATTGGAACCATCAGACACGTTTGAAGGTCTTTCATTCTTAGCTTTCCATGCACGTTTGACATAAACAGTTGGTGAAATTGGCCTTTTGTCAATTTGTTTAACAATAGGTTGCTGTTTGGATTTACCAGCAGGAAGCAACTCATTGTTTTGTTTAGGAGATGATGACCTATTGTTTGAGAATCGATTTCGATTTGGACTTGAAAAACGATTTCCATTGGACATTCTGTTTTGGTCAACATTATTCCTAGGCCTTTGATTCAAATTTGGACAATTATAGTTAACATGGCCTTTCTCCCCACAATCAAAACAAGTTCTCCATTCGTTGAGATGTTGAGAACTTTGCGTCATTCTCCGATGGTGTGTATGAGGTTTGGAGAACATAGCATTTGGACGCATAAAGCCGGTATGTTGTTGAACATTTTGTGGCTTCTGGGGATTTGTTGGTGACTGTCTCCTATGGGGTGGTATGAATTTTGCCTTTTCTGATTCTTTTGACTCAGATGTGATTGATGATTCGCCGGTTTTGACAAATTTTGGTCCTTTAAATTCAGGTCGTTTCAAAATTTTAACTTGTTTAGGTTGACTCGAAGTTTTATTTGGAGCCTGATAACCTAAGCCTGTTTTGATATGAGGTTTGCGACCTAAATTCATTTGATAAGGTAATTGACAACCCAAACCTGGACCTTTTTCTTCATCTTCTGAATCAGAAACCCAATCTTCAACTACAACGGTTTCTTTCAGTTTTTCGTTTACATTACTTTTAGTACTGACAGTAGGTGTTTGGACAGTTGATGTTTGGACACTAGGGGTCTGAACAGCTGGGTCTGGTTGTTGAAGAACGAACTCAACATCCCCTTCCTCCTTTGGAGACTTAATCAGTGTGTTAAAGATAGGAGGTGGACAAGTTTTGTAGTCAACCCCTGGTTTCCCTTCCCCATTTTCAGGACGTTTTTCTTTCAAAATATGGTCCAAAAGATATGATGCAGATGAATAACTTCTAACTTGTTGGTTTAAAGTTTCAAAACTTATTTTAACAGAAGCATTTTCTCGTTTAAGAGCATCGATATCTTTTAAATATTTGTTGATCGAGTCCTGTTTGTTTAACAAAGCAATTTCCAAATCACTTACTTGTTTAGCCAAAAGTTTGTTCTTTTCTGAAAACAGTTTTTCATTTCCCTTAACAATTTTGTTTTTGCGAAGTTCATCCACAAGATTGTTATTTTCTTGGCTAAGCTCATTTACTCGTTTATCTAAAACCAAACAGTTTGAACAGGAAGTTACGACAGTTTCAGATTGTACCTTTGATGACTCAGTAGTTTCTGCCATCATTGCAAACTCCCTTTTTGGCACTGGTGATTCTGATTCTGTTGAAGATTCTTCAGATGATTCTTCAGAGGTAACAGACTCCTCCCCATCACTTTCTTCATTTAGATTCAAAATCTTCACGACATTTACTTCAGCATCAGATGGATTGGTGTCAATTTGAATTCCCCAATCCAAGCCTTCGTCAGATTGAAAAACTAAGGCCTTAACCTCTGAATTCTCAGTACCAGTATAAGCATTTGTGCCAGTCGTCACCAAAGCTGTATTCTTGTTTGTCTCAGGAGCGTTTCTGTTCATATTCCTGTTTTGCTGATCTCTGAATGGATTCTGAACTGTTCTTGGCTGTTTTGGCTTTTCACAGTTTCTAGCAAAATGACCCTTCTGTCCACAGTTGTGACAAGTAATTGCTGACATGTCGAAGCCATACTTAGTTTCCTTGTTTGCTCCGATTGGATTACCAGTCTTTTTCACATATTCTTTAGCCCTTCTGACGAGATTAGCGAAACCCCACATAATGTCGATTCGTTCCATCTCATCACGATCAATCTGCTCGTAATCCTCTCCAGTTAAGTGTACATTTCCAATTTTACCCTGCAACAGTTGGTCATAAGATCCAACTAAAGCACTCAGCATAGCCATATCTTCATTTACGCTCTCCACATTTCCTTTATGAAAATGCTCGACTTTCAAACTTGTAAACGCTGATTCTGAACTTGCTTGAGCTTGAGACTTTTGAACCGGAGTACTTTGACTTGAACTTGAGTGTGAACATCCCAAATGTCCAGTCTGATTTGAGGTGTTTGCAGAGAATGCTGTCTTAAGTGGAGCATGAGTAGGAGTGGCTGCTGGTGGGTCAGCATAATACAATGAGGGATCTTGAGTGTGTCCCTTTCTTTGAGCACGAAACTTGTCATCCTGCTCCTTCTCTCTTAGCTTAGTAAAGAGATCATTCAAAGTTGTGCGACCAAGATAACCACTTTCCTTTAGCATTTCAATATACCCATTCCAGCTGTCTGGCAAAGCATCAGCAAAACATTCTACTCTTTCTGCACCAGTTGTTTCTACTGAATATCCGTTCATCTCGCTAATCAGATGCTGAAAACGTATGATAAGGTTGAATAAGGACTCTCCATGCAAGCAAGTAAAGTTGTCGAATTCCTTTTTCAGTGCTCTTCCCTTCATAGATTTCAACTTGTTGTTTCCTTCACAGTCTAACTCAAAAGCATCCCATAACTGCTTCGATAACTTGTATGTCCTGTATTGATGAAACACCGATCTTGGAATAGCTTGACACAAGTAAGAATAAGCCTTTTTCTCTATATCATAAAGCTTCCTTTGTTCCTCTGTATATCTATGAACTGCAATAGGATCTCCATTTTCACTAACTGGTGCGTTATATCCATTCTGAATCATGTCCCACATTTTTGAATCCACTCCTTGGATGTGAATTTCGAATCGAGGTTTCCAGTGTGGGTAATCTTCCATAGTGATGAGTTTTGGGACTTTGTTAATGCTTCCAGTTTCAGTGTCATTGATGAGTATTTCAGACATCTTAGTGTTAGAACTTGCCATTGCGTATTCCATCTAAAAGTTTAAAATTTTGATTCTGTTTCAGGTTCGTGCGAATGAGCTGCTGCTACGTACGAATGAGAGACCTGATACGTACGAATGAATGTGATTCGTACGAATGAGACAAGAAACCTAAGCTCTACACGAATGAGTGATTCGTACGGATGAGTAAACAGATTCGCACGGATGAGAGTTTGGTTCCTACGAAGGAAACCTATTCGTACGAATGAACTAAACTTTAAACTTTTCAATCAAAAATTTGATTCGCACGGACGAATTCCTATTCGTGCGAATGAGACGTCTATTCGTACGGATGAAACCTGTCAAGAACTTGGTTCGTATGCGCCGTGAAATTTTAGGGTTTTGCTAAAAACTCGATCTACAGGTCGATTTTCTAATCCAAAACGATTTCTATTTGCCCAGATCTTAATCTAGATGACTCAGAAACGTTCTAAGACAATAAAAACAAGGTTTTTAACGTAAAATTCCAAATTCTAAGAAACAATCAAAACGAAAAATCTTAAGAATCGCTAGAAGAACGTTGATTTCTACAACCAACGCTCTGATACCACTTTGTTGGGGTTGTATGGATCTTATAGTCAACGTTGTATCTCTAACCTAGCGGAAATAGATCAAAGATTATCTAGCGAATATGTAACCGTCGGAAACGAGATCAAACCAATGAATATTGATAAGATCGGACCTAAGGAAGACTATTCGGATGATTGTTTAGACTTTACTAAACGTTTGGAACTCAAAGGAAATCGCAGCAGCAATTCGGCACTCCAACACAAACTTGCCAAAAACCTTACCGAATGCTGAAACCCTAAGCTGTATATATAGGCCCAGCATTCCATTCGTACGAATGAGAATTCATTCGTACGAATGGCTTTCTATTCGTGCGAACCCCATCTGGTTCGTACGAATGAAACCTTCATTCGCACGGATTCATCCTTATCCGTGCGAATGAGTTTTGAATATCATTTAAACATCACAAAACACATATTCGATTAATTCATAACGAATATTCAATACCGATATTCAAACACACAATACAAAGACTGATATAAAACGTTAATTACATACGAATCTTAGTAACTACATAAATGCACCTACAATTCTAATCTTGAACCCACTCGAGAAGTTTCCTAGCTCCGCCCCTGTCCAAGTTGCTACTTATTTGTTGAGTTACCTCAAAGGCACAATTTCCAAGGGTGTATTCTGTCTAGTTAAATCACATCTGAAGGTTATAGGATTTATTGATTCATATATGACTAGCGATTAGAAAAGCCTTAACAAGGTATTGTGTGTATCTTGGTCATTCTTTGGTATCTTGGAGAACAAAGAAAAACAAAATGTTTTCAGGTCTACAACTGAAGCTAAGTACATAAGCATGGTTACCACTAATGGCGATTTCAATATAAGCGTTAGTTTGTTAGAGTTTCATAACTGATTCTGTAATGCTTGATCAACCATTAATGGCGAACTCGAGAATGGTGGTACCGCCTATTGATCTTATTTACAGCTTTTGATTCTTCCATACATATTTCCTTCCGCTCTATCGTTTCACTAATTGAAACTAACCAGATAAAACACAACTAATACAAACACTTTTTTTTTTTGTTATTGTATAGTTTTTATGTCTTGAAGACAGGTGTTTCCAAACACACTTCACACGTAAATAACATTTTTTGTACAATATAGAAGAGATACACAAAGAAAACATAAATGTTTTCCACCAAGGCAATTAGGAAAGTTCAACTTTGATAAAGATTAAAATGTTAAATAAACTTGACATAGAAGACTTTGAAGAAGCATAGTTGGTACAACAACATTCTGCTGGCCTTCATCTTTCTTTTTCATATCATGATGTTAGTCTTTTAATCTTTAAATATAAATATATTATATCTCAAATATAAATTAACATCATCCATAGTTTTTTAAATTAAATACCATTAAAATTTGAATATTAATTGTCTATTTAAAGAAAAAATGTGTTGGACAAGAAAACCGTGACGGAGACAGGAGGGATTAAGGGTGCTCGGTCCCTCTAACGAGCCTAATTTATATAAATTTTTTAGTTCCAAGCTTACCCCCCCTAATCGGCATGTATTTTATATGTTGTTTCGATTACACATAATTGGTCCTCTCTAATATAGAATCCTGGCTCCGCCTATGAGAAAATGAGTCTAAGTGCGAGAATTCAGGAACACTGATCTGATTTAATTTGTTCATTGACTGGGCCGTTTTTCAGCCTCGTGCACAGGTCGTGTGACCTCTCGGCTCGATGACTCCGCTATGAGAAACATGGGCCTTGGCCAGTGCATGTCTTTACACTCTTTTAATTTTAATTATAAATTGTTTTAGTTTAGTTTCATAATGAATTGAAAATCAAAAAGTATTCTGATAATAAGAATTGGACCAAGTACTTACGACAAAGGAAAGTTTTAAGAAAAACAGATAGAAATTATCTCTTTTGTAGCACTCTAAAGTTGCACTACAACAATAGTAGGTGGTCCATTTTTTATGATTATTTTTAAATCTGCTAAATCATCATTTGGTTGAAACCTATATATATGCAAATTCCATTGCTGGTTCATATGCAGTAACAAAAACATTCAACTTTTTAAACAAACTAGAAAGATGAGTGGCTTTGCGAGAATCTCATTGGTTGCGATAACTTTACTTCTTTCGCTCTACGCTGTAGCCGGCACTACTAGGAAATATGAGTTTAATGTGCGTTATATATTATTATACGATATATCCAATCTGTTGTTTTTTATTTTATGTAGTTTAACATTGTGACGTAAATTATATTGTTGCAGATCCAAATGCAAAATGTGACACGACTATGTCACACAAGAAGCATGGTTACAGTGAACGGGAAATTTCCAGGTCCACGTATCGTTGCTAGGGAGGGTGATCGTCTGCTTATCAAAGTTAACAATCATGTCTCCAATAATATTACTATCCATTGGTATAATATATAGAGATGAATATTTTAAATTTCTAACACGGTGATATGTAATTATATTATTCCTTGTTTCATACTAAACAGGCATGGTATCCGGCAGCTAAGGAGTGGATGGGCGGATGGCCCAGCTTACGTAACACAATGTCCCATCCAAACTGGACAGAGTTATGTATACAATTATACCGTCGTTGGACAACGAGGAACATTGTTTTGGCATGCACATATATCATGGCTACGAGCGAGTCTTTATGGCCCTCTTATCATTCTTCCAAAGCTTCATGTCCCATACCCTTTTATCAAGCCTTATAAAGAAGTTCCCATCATCTTTGGTAAATATTTCTTCAAAGTCAAATTAATATTAAGTTACTTTTTGTACTTGTTGTATAGCGTGAGATCAAATATGATGCTTTATGCTTGCAGGAGAGTGGTTTAATACTGATCCTGAAGCGATAATTTCTCAAGCAACACAAACTGGTGGGGGTCCTAATGTTTCTGATGCATATACCTTCAATGGGCTTCCTGGTCCTTTGTATAACTGTTCCACTAAAGGTATTTCGTCTAGCTTTTGTTACCATGAAATGTAAATCATTTATGTATCTTTCAGTTATGTACATATACATTATACATATTTGAACTAATGTTGATGATATTGGCAGATACGTTGAAGTTGAAGGTTAAGCCCGGGAAAACATACCTGCTTCGACTGATAAATGCAGCATTGAATGATGAACTTTTTTTCAGTATAGCAAACCACACCCTCACTATTGTTGAAGCTGATGCCATTTATGTTAAACCTTTCGACACTCAAACCCTTATATTAGCTCCTGGTCAAACCACCAACGTCCTCCTTAAGACCTTATCAAAATCTCCTGGTGCCAACTTTCTCATGTTAGCGAGACCATATGTAACCGGTCAAGGAACCTTTGACAATTCTACAGTTGCTGGTATTCTTGAATACGAGACGTCCATTCACATGAAAAAGCTTCCACTCTTTAAACCAACACTGCCTTCTTTAAATGACACTTCATTTGTAACAAAATTTTCCAATAAACTTAGAAGTTTGGCCAGTTCTCAATTTCCGGCTAATGTCCCACAGAAGATAGATAAACATTTATTTTTCACCGTAGGACTTGGTACGAGTCCTTGTGAGAAAAATAAAACTTGCCAAGGCCCGAATGGAACCAGATTTGCAGCCTCAATTAATAATGTTTCATTTGTACAACCGAGTGTTGCCCTTCTCCAGTCCCACTATTCTGATCAATCAAAGGGTGTTTATAGTCCTTATTTTCCGATTAGCCCGTTGCATTGGTTTAACTATACTGGTACTTCTCCAAATAATACCTTTGTGAGCAATGGTACAAAACTTATGGTTCTTCCGTTCAATACTAGTGTGGAGTTAGTTATGCAAGACACGAGCATTCTTGGCGTTGAAAGCCACCCACTTCATCTACATGGCTTTAACTTCTTTGTTGTTGGTCAAGGGTTTGGAAACTACAATCCTAACAAGGACCCTGAGAACTTCAATCTGGTTGACCCTGTTGAAAGAAACACGATTGGTGTGCCTTCCGGTGGGTGGGTTGCTATAAGATTTCTTGCGGATAATCCAGGGGTATGGTTCATGCATTGCCATTTGGAAGTTCATACTAGTTGGGGTTTGAAGATGGCTTGGCTCGTCTTGGATGGAAAAAATCCAAACCAAAAGCTTTTACCTCCACCGGCTGATCTTCCAAAGTGTTAAAACTTTCTTTTTCACTCCTTACTTTCCTTCGAGTAGAGGTTTAATGTTACTGGCTAGTTGACTAGCAACGAGAAGAAGGCTTGTCATTTTCGTATCCGATTCTTTTGTTTTTTGAATGTTATGTATGATGAGGAACTATTCTTGAATAAAAATTTACTCTTTCTTCCTGCTTATCTATTTTATGTTTATTTAATCTTGCTCCATGGTATAGTGAATGTGGCAAGACATTATTATTAAAAGCTAGACATGTAAAAATGATAATATCAACAGACAATTAGAAAACCGCCATAACAAGCTCCCTGTCGGTGATGTAGACGTTGAACGGTTCTCACAGGTTCGTTACTGATGGTTCTTCATTAGCTAAAGGTATAGGAATCAGAAAACACATTGCAGTAATCATTTCACAGTGAGAGGGTATCAGTGGGCTGTTGACTTGTATCCTGATGTTAAGGACCCTGAAGACATTTCCACTTATGTTTCGGTTTTCGTTGTTCTAAGCATGAGTTTTTCGTACCATCATTGCCAATTATATTATTATTCATGTTTACATAAGATTTGACATTTGCTCAGAATACGTGAACAGGGTGCTTAACCAGGATTAGCGTACCCCTGTATCGATACTAGTATACCAAGGTTATACATATTTATTCCCCTTGTTCTTGGCCTAAAAGTCCATATTTGTTCTAACAAAGCTAGGCACTAAAGATCATAAGTCTATCCCGTCCCCAAGCAGTGTAACGACTTCACAACATTTAAAAAGTGGTAAATTTGAGCCATATAAACAACAATAACATTCAAAAGCTAAGCAGGATCAGAAGGTCATGTTTTCTGAAAGCCCCTTCGTTTGAGCTCGTATAATAGACTAGCATTTCTCAGTAAAAGCAGAGCATATATAACATTAATGTAGTTACCGAGCACAGCCATAGCAACAAAAACTACATACTAAAACAATGAAAAAAGATACAGAGTACGCTGCAATATGCTATGATGTTTAATCATAATAAATTAATTCTGATATCGTACACATAATTCGGAAGGCATGTACAGGTTTACGAAAACACTGGTTTAACCCCGAAAAGACTCATACTGTATACATAATTCTAATAGCAACAGCCAACACGACTACTTACTTCTTTAAGCACATATAAGAAACTAAACATAATCGAAATGTAAAACCGAATAGTCAAGAATGACATACAAGTCTCTTCACAACAAATGCTATACAATTTCATCATCACGAGCATCCAAAAGGGAACTCATTTGCAACATCCGTCCATTCCCCAGCAACGTAGGATCCGTAACAGATTCAATCTCAAGAAACTCAAAATCAAACACACCAGACTGCTTCAAACTAATAATAAACACAATCACAATCCATCCCACCATCGAAACCGCCCAATAATCATTCATTCCATGAATCAAACCCCAAGCAATCGAATACCCAACAATAATCCCAGACAAATGCCCTAAAAAACTCGCTTGTGGAACAATAATGGAAGTAAAAATAAGCGATTCAAACGGAGCAAAACTAATAGGAAGCGAAAGGAACCCAAAAAGATTCAACTTGGAAGACGGTTGTTTTACGGATAAAATAGTCATCCAACCAAAAACAACACAAGAATAACCAACAGCAGTAACTCTACGAAAATACTCGAACTTAAAACGATTAATCAAAACATGATAACTTCCTAACACAAGTAAACCGGATAAAACAAGGAGCACAAGTGAATAATGAAGATAATAAGAGAAGCCTAAACCGAATTCGGATAATTGTTCAACAGAACCAAGTGACCAAAGTGCACTCATATTAAAAACAAGGTGAATAATACTAATATGTGAAAATGCAGAGGTTATGATTCTCCAATGGTGGCCTTCAAGGGCAGTTTCGTAATTTAGACCGACATCAGAATAAGTTATGTTTTTTTTCTGGATATAGAACCAGATTAAGGAACATAATCCTATGATACAGCTAGTACCTGGTTTTTCAATGATTTCGTACAATAATGGTTTACCCATTTATGAACATTTAATTTCGAATTAGATAGTGAGAGATCTAACCTTTGAAACCCAGAAATGGATGATTTTGGGTTTTTTCACTCCAAAGAGAACTATTTGGCCGATCATATTTTTGTTTGGTGTTATATAAGCCTTATAAGTTTATGTTTTATTTTTTATTTGGCCGATCATATTTTTGTTTGGTGTTATATTATAAGGGGTTATTTTTTATTGATATTTACGTTTATGTTTTATAAGTTTCGAATTTTTTGGTTTATGTAATTATTAATGGGTTTAACACTGTTTATTATCTTATAATAAACAGTAATAAGCTCATAAACGGTTATGTAAGCCGAAAAAATTAATCTCATGAAACATAAGTCGAAATATCAATAAGTCATAAACCTCTTATATAAGCTCAAACAAACACCCTAAAATGATTATTTCATACCAAATTTTATCACCGTTCTTTTGCTTTTATATTTGATCAAAAATAAACAAAAATTTGTGGTACGCATTGTCGCGAATTTTAGAGATATATATTAAAAAAGATAAATAAAAAGGAAAACAAGTGAAATTTTAAACAATTGAAATTTATAAAAATTAACAGGAAAAAAAAGGCAAAATCGAGTCTCCCAAAAAAGGGATGCACTAATGTACTGCAATTACTTGAATAAAACAAAAATAGAAATAAAGACGTGAAACCTTATTTAATATCGTAAATTAAAACTAAATAAAAAAAATCAAAAGTTTCAAAAAAAGGAAAACTAAAACAAAAACAAAAAATTTAGAAAAAACGTACAAGCAAAAATAGAAAGAAAAAAAAGTAAATTAACCAAAAAAACTAAAATGAAAACCTTATTTTTTTAGATACGTCATTGCTTACTCATCCACTAACTCAATAAATATTTACATTTATTTCATGACGTGATTGAATCACCAACCTCTACATTGATATGTTACGACGATATACATGTAAACTAAAGTCTGTTGATAACCTTATATATTTTATTTTTAGGAAAAGAAAGAAAAGAAAAAAAAGATATTAATCAGGTTGGCTGGATGGGATTGAATCAACAACCTCCAGATTGATGTGTCACGATGATATATCGCTAGGTTATAGGTTATTGATAACCTTATATATTTTATTATCAAGAAAAAAAGGAGGATGGTTAAGCAGGTGGACTGATACGCTGTTCACGAAAGAATAGTTACACTCACAAAAGTCAATAGAAAGGAACTTCCTAAATTATATATATATATATATATATATATATATATATATATGGTAAAGTAATAGTAATGACGTGATATCTTATATAGATGTCAAATAGAGACATCAAATAGAGTTATGAGTTAATTATATAAATGGTCTATGTTGTTTATCGGGTTTTACGGATCCAGTCTTTGTGGGGTTTTTTCGGGTTCAGTACATGTGTTTACAAAATTGTTCAGGTTCAGTCCCAACGTCGGTAAGTCCGTTAATTTGTCGTAAAATAAAAGGACCAAATCCAAAAATTATAACAAACCATATGGACCATTTATGTAATTAACTATTTTTAAAGAAAATTATGTATGAATTAATATATTAAAAAGTATTTAATCAATATTTCACTTAATTTCATATGTATAAAATTTATAGTTAACTTATATATATGAAATATAAAGCAAAAGTAGTTTTATTATTCGATTTTTTTGAACTATTTTCTATATAAATCAAAAACCGGTCCAAAGTAATAATTCGGTTTTGCTCCTATCCGAACCACATATCCGAAAATACAAACCCTATAGTGTAATCCAAATTTTCCATATAGACAATTCGGTTTTATCCAAATGGTGAAGACTCATATCTCTTCCTCATCAATCAACAATCAAAACTTTCACTAAAACAATAAAACGCCAACGTTCATATTCGAGTTTGACTTTTAAAATATGTGTTATTAGAGTTACATTTGATCCATAAAAAATTATTTTTGATATTTTTTATACAATTTATTGTAATATGTTTATACATAATTTCTTTTAAAAGTAGTTAATTACATAAATGGCCCCTATGGTTTGTCATTATTTTTTGGATTTGGTCCCTTCATTTAACGACAAACTAACGGACTTAGCGACGTAGGGATTGAACCCGGACAATTTTGAAAGCACCCCGTGCTTTCAATCGAAAAAGCAAAAGGGTTGGATCTGTAAAACCCGATAAACCACAAGGACCATTTATGTAATTAACTCTAGAGTTATTTAGAGTTGGATGTATACTATAAAATTCATAGTAAAGTTTGATAATTTTGAATGTTTATATTTAGTCTTTCTTTTTTGCGTTACATTTTAATCTTTCAAAAAGAAAAATAAATATGATAGAAAACCAAACAAAACTAAGAGCATCCAAAGTAAAGTGTGTTGTCTTTGAGTCGGGTTTTAAAAAAACGTGTGTGAGGTGAGATGTGATGATGGGTGACCATGTAATCGCTTTTGGTTACAGATGCGTTGCATTTACAGGATGCGAGTCATATTCTACGCTTCATAGCGTATCTGACAGAGTTGCGCTATAGGTGACATTCACTCTTCATGTAAACCTCATTTTTTAAGGCCCATGTGTGTTTAATTAATTAATTGGACCAATCCATCTTGTGACTATTGAGTTCCTCTATGCGTTTATTGATATTTTCTAATAAATCTTTATCACTTCTGTTGCTTATTCATCTTTCTTCTCTGATTCTTCATCTGTCTCCTACCAAAAATATTGACTTTTGATTTCTTTGCTATCTACCGTACTCGTACTACAAAGACTCGTGTTAGTGGTTGTGTATAGATTATGCATATTGTGTTGTGGAATAGCAAACTATGAGACCACTTATGCATTTTGTTTACTGATTATGCATTTTGTGATGTTGATTTTCACTCTTGTGTCTGAATTTTGTTTCAAACCCATTTAGAAATATATTTTATAGTAGGCTTTATCATTATGACTAGTGTACGTGATGCGTTTTTCTACGCCTCTCGCATCTCGCCTCTCGCCTCATTCGTAAAGACTTTATTGCAACATGCCCGCCTCACGCATTTTAAAACCCAGTCCCTGAGTTCTCTCTCTCTCTCTCACATACACACACACACACACGATTATGTTATATGCCCAGCTCGAGTTTGTTGGGGCAAAATTGAAGATTGGATGAAGCTTCAAATCATCATCAAAGTGCTTTTGGTTCTAAGTGTTTAACTCGGATGAACAATTGTCAACATCCAAGTTAAAACTTACCAAGTCAACACTGAAGAATTTTACTCTGAAGAACAAGCTTTAACATCCGAATTAAAGTGATTTGCTTCCGAGTTAAAGTCAAAGTGAAAACTTAGATAGTTGGTTTATCCGAGTTGTTTTCAAATAAACATTAGGATGTTCTTTTTGTAATTTAAATTGTTAGTCTTAGTCTATAATAACGGAAGAGTGTTACATTTGTAGGTGTGCTTGAGAGAGAGATTTCTAGTGAGAGAAATACTTTGTAGGTGTTCTTCATTGTTCATACTACTAGATTCATTGATTCAATGCTATATCATGATTCCATCATAATCTAGCTAAACCTATACACTTAATAGTATTGATCCGAGATTAAGCTCCTGTCAATTTGTTTGTTGGTGTGTAAAAGATGTTACTTTATAAGCATTCAGATGATATTTTAAAAGGTTAACCAATTTTTTGAGTTGTGGGTGTGTGACTGTCTGATTAGTTGTTCGTGAATAATTCTGGCATGGACTATGTTGTAGGAGTTATTACTCATAGTGCTCTAAGTAGTAAAAAATCGAATCAAAATATAAGATTCTAATTTGGTCACGTTTTCATTTATACTCGAAAAACTAAAAAATTTATGAAGTGTAAAAATTAATCTATAAATTATGTTTTTGGTTTAAAATTAAAGGCTTAGGATATAAAATCGAGTATTATGTGAATTTGCTTGTATAAAAATTACCTCTTCATTTTATTATTATTATTATATTTAATATATAAATTAATATATTAAATCCACTTTTTACATATAGAAAGAGATTTATTAAAAAAAACTATAAATAATTAAAATTGAATCATTTTTAGTTATTCATAAATTATGTAGAAGGGTATATTTTGATACACAAGTGATTGTCTCGACTAATATAAATAATTTATGTAGAGCTTGAATTTGATGCACAAAATTTAAATTGTGCATCATTATTCTATGGTTATAAGTTAGTTTTACAGGTCTTATCTAAATATGAATTTTTATTCAATTGTATTTAAAATTCTACTTGTTAGAGTCATTCCTTGTTTATTAGATAGTTTTAATTGCCATATAGATAAAGAAACATACGGTGGCAAAGCGAAAACAGGATTCGATTAGAAGATATAGGGAACTATGAGTATGGTCGCCCTGGGCCAAACATCCGAGATGCAAGAGTATTAAGATATTAATGTTATATAAAAGTTGTTTCGGAACATATAATGAACTTATAAGTTAGAATGTTGGATTTTGACAATCATTTGAACATCTTGTAGATTTCTTAAAAATTAAATACATGGAGAAAAATATAAATGTTAGGATCATGTTATTATAAAAACCTAATAAGAAAGGCAATTTTGGCTTACTTAATTGACTTATATTTGACAAAACCAAATAAGGTGTCGTTTCTTAGAAAAATGGTGTTTGTTTGTGCAAACATATCTATTCTTAACAAAGAACTGCTGTTAAATATAACTTATGTAATTTGCGAGCTAATAGAAAAAAGAAACTTTCTATTTTATTCTAAAACTTGCGGGGATTTAATAAAACATAGTTGTTTTTTCTTCGGAAACCATATTACTCTCCTATATAAAAAGTATGTCTAGAAATGTGGCACTTTCTCTTGGCTTTTTATTTGAAGTATAAAGAAATACCCATTTGCTTACAACTTCATGTGTAGCCTTCTTTACAATTCTGTGTTTTCATATGCTCATCAATATTTTTATAAACTTTTGGTTCTTTCCCAACACATCTGATCTTTAGGTATATTATTGCCTATCTGCCTTCTTGTCTCAAACTCAAAAGAAGCCAATCTTTTGAAACAAATGAGCTCTAATTTAACTAGGTAACTCTTTTACATCTAGTTTATAAAGTACATTTTATTTATATAAAACTAATATTATCTAATTACGGTGTCTAATATTTCTAATTTGGTTCACAACACATACATGCATCATGTAGAAAACTTAAAAAAAAAACTATTCCCGAACATTATAATTTCGAGATTTAAACTTACAATTGGACACTAATTTGGAACAAACTAATTTGGTTTGCTCTCTTCTCTATCGACGCATACTCTTAAATCTCGAAATCATAATGTTCATGGATAAGTGTTTAAGTATGATGTTGATCTTCTTGATGGAGGATAATCCTAAAATAAATGAGTCCATTAAACAACCATCTTTTTTGAGTGAGGGTTAATATATTCAAGCACTTATTTTCTTGTCTTAGTTACCTTGTATCAATAATCCTTAAATTTACCATTGCTCTAAAACTATGCTATTAACTAACTTAATTAATACCATGCATATAGTTATGAATATTTGTATGAGTTAAAATCGTTTGATAATAGAAACATTTTTGGATTAAACAATGTATGCCTTGAAACGTGGCACACTCTCCTAACCTTTAAAATAATATAAAAATATACCCATTTGCTTACAACTTCATCTTCAATTCTGTAAATGTTCATGTGCTCTTCAATATTTTTATACCCTTTTGTTCTTTCCCAACATAAACATAGCCAGCCTGATCTTGAAGTCTTCAATTCCACAATTGCATGCTTTCTTGTCTCAAAACTAGTTATGGAAGATCAAACTCAAACTCAAACCCAAACCCAAACTAGTCCTGATAGTCCTAGAAGCCATGAGCCAGTTAGGTCAAGATGGACACCTAAACCTGAACAAATTCTTATACTTGAGTCCATCTTTAATAGTGGAATGGTTAACCCACCAAAAGAAGAAACTGTTAAGATAAGGAAGCTGCTAGAGAAATTCGGTTCGGTTGGTGATGCTAATGTTTTCTACTGGTTCCAAAACCGACGTTCTAGATCTAGAAGACGCCAACGACAGATTCAAGCTAGTCTTATAAGTAGTGGCTCCTTAGAACAACATCAACAACAACAACAACAACAACAACAACAACAGCAACAGCAACAACAACAATCTCAAATGGTTACACCAATCCCGAATGATTCTATGTACACCACGACCACACAAGGGTTTGTTATGCAACAACAACAACCTAGTTTATTTCCCACTCTACAATCTTTCGATGGTTCTTCTTCTTCTTCACGGTTGGGTGGTGTAGATGAGATCTATTCCATTTCTGAGAATAACACTTCCATGCCTTCAAGTTTCCTGCATTTAGATACTTCAAAAGTTCAATATGAACTTGGTAGGGTTACTATAAGTAGATATATTTTTGCCTAGCTTTATATTAATATCACTTTTAAGTTTTAACTCCAAGTGATTATATGGTTCATGCAACATAACTCATAACTTTTTGTTTATGTTGTAAATCACTTTCTTTATTTCAAAGACGAAAACCTCTCATCATAATTCGAGTTGGTTAATTACCCTGAAATTATTACAATTTGAAATTGAAATCGTTTCTTACAAAACTGATTGAAATTCACTTTCATTAGGTGTTTAAAATATAAGTAACAAGTTAATTTGTTACCGTAAAAGTATAAAATTTAAAAGATCAAGTAGAAAAATCATTTCTAGGTAATCTGTACAAGTTCACATATTTTTCCACTTGATCATAATTAATTAAATTGACTTAATTGGTTATGTAATTAGTAGTAACATATAATTTACTTAATTTTCTCTATAATTGAAATGATATCATGTTAGTTTCTGGAAAATCTTTTTTATTAACCTATAATTATATATTTTTTGAAGACTAGAAAGATACCATACTGAGATTTATTGATTTGTAGCTTCGGGAGTCATCACAGTGTTTATCAATGGAGTTCCAGCGGAGGTGGAAAGCGGACCGCTTGACATGAAAGCCATGTGTGGTGACGATTTGATCCTAGTTCACTCGTCTGGAGTGCCAGTGCCTCTCGATGAATATGGTGTTTCAATGCCTGGTTTAGAACATGGTGAAAGCTACTTCTTGGTAAGCAAATTTTGTTAATAATATCTTCATGCAGTTAGAATTCATGCTTGTTATGTTTCGAAAGTAAATACAAAGTATTGATAACCATTTTTTTTTATAACTATGATTAAAACACGAATTAAGACGCGCTCCATCATATATAGGGATTAGGGGATGTACAACCAATATTTGATTTCTAAACCGTATCATGATATACATGCATCACTATCATTGACGATGTCAAGATGTTTTCGTTGTAATTTATAGATTTCGAGTAGATGAAAAATATGTATAACTTGGTTTAGAATGGCTTAGTAATCCAAGATCATTCCATACAACGTATTTGATAAGAAAAAACGACATTTTGACACATTAAACTATGAAGTTCAGTCTAAATTTGACTGTTCTTTAGACCATTTCACACAAGAAAAAGATGCACAAATATCAAAATAATACTTTCCGAAAATAGAAACCTCCCTAGGATTCCTTAATATGGAAAGTTCATTACTATGACATGGGAGTAATTAAGATTTTTTAATGATATACTAAGTAGACTCCCTTCCATGTTTTGACCATAATGCTTATTCTTAAACTCATTAATTAAGCATCTCATACTTATTGTTTTATATTTTTTAGCATTTTGATTTTTGTAATTTCGTGTCCGTTTTCTAGATCCTTGCTAGTCGGGCTGTTTTAATATTATTTGTCGGTTCCAAAAAAATGAAGAAAATTATCATATATTTAATGTTTTGTTTAAACACATTCTTTTTAGTATTTAAAGTTTATACTATTTATTTTAATTGAATTTCCATTTTTTTGTGAAAAATGTTTAAATAGCTATATGATGCAAATACAATGTGCTTGTTCTTACACTTGTTGTTAGGTGATCATTTGTATATTGATATTAGTATTCATTAGTAATCACAAGCTTATTTATTATATCTTATTAAAAGCCATGTTATATAAATATAATAATTTATCAAATAGAATTATGATACATTTTTGTGCTTTGGGAATTACATGAAACATGAGTATATTAGGTTCAGATTCTGCACACCACTCACACATGCAGTGAATAATAAAATAGTGTTTGTTATTTGAAAATTGCTAATAAAACATTGTTACAGGTATCAAGGTCCATTTAGATAGAAATTTGAGCTTCACCCGACCACCTTTCAAACCAGTTTTTGTGATCTGAGAAATAAAGCTGTGTGAGCCATACATATGTCGAAGGATCTTTTGCCAACTTGGATGCTATATTTTTGTTTGTTCAACAATCCAGCTTGTTTTAAATAATTTATAATATATTACTTAGTATTTGTATAAATGCAACAATTATGTACAAGTGAAATAAAATTTATAAGTGTTGTGTTATTTACTTATTGAATGTTTATATAGTTCATCAGGGAATGCTAAAGACACATTCCTAACTTTACTGGCTCACATTTATTTGGATCTTACGCCATTTGTATTGCACATACATACAGAATGATCTCCAATTCTCCATGGAGAGTTTGTGTTAGGGATGGGCAACGGAACGGGGTGGGTTCGGGTCGGATATCACTAAACTTGTATCCGAATCCATTAATAAAACTCATACCCATATCTAACCCAATACCTATCGGATACCCATATAGTTTTACCCATCGGTTTTTCGGGTTTCCCCGCGGGTATTGGGTATACCCATTTACATTTATGCTTGACAAAATGACTAGTTAGAGATAAAAAAAATTCTTAACGAATTACTAAAACCCAACAAAATACCTAATTCATTATAGACATTTCAAAAATTTTAAACGATTATTTTAAAGGATATAATTTAAATTATGTGAAATCAACTAGAGTATATAATATAAAAAGTTATTATTATTAATATGTATTTTTTATAAATAAAAAAAGAAAAAAAAGACTTAATATGTGTATGGGTACGGGTATGGGTACGGATACGGATAATATGGCGGGTATTTGACAAAACTCATATCCATACCCAAACCCGCAAAAAGAAATATTTTTATGCCCATACCCGCCTCCAAACCCGCCAACTCGCCTCCGAACCCGACCTAACTGTCTCGGGTTTCGGTTTTCCCCATCGGTTTCGGGTGGTTTTGCCATCCCTAGTTTGTGTTTACGTTGCACTTGAAATCTTGGCTAAGGTTAATCATGTGAGTAGTTTAGCCTAAGAACCTTATCGTTTTAATTGAGGCTGGCTAATAAGGATAAAGTTTCATTTATCGTTACATTTCGTTTTTACTTACAAAATTTTTACATTGTCTTTTTTGTTCAAACCGGTTCTAACAAACATGACCATAATAATGTTATTATGATTTACTTAAAATCGAAGGAAAACAAGTTACATTTAAGGATTTTGATAATAACTACCTTTTTGGTGTTTTACAAGAAATTATTAAATGTTTTATCATCTTATACATCACCGAAACAAACTCCATATATTTTCGGGATAATAACTTTATTAATTATCGTACAACCAAATTATGCATGAATTTATTTCTTAGAGACAACCTTAAGGGTGATCAATATCAAGTCCCCTAAGCTTAATTACAAGGAGGTGAGTTTGAGGTGTCAAACACTTGTTTAAGTTATCTTGTTTTCGCTCCATGTCAGGGAAAACGGTCCCGAAAATTCGGATGTCTAGGGCAAAAGAAAATGTAACGTAATATTTATTGTACCATTCCATACCGACTATGTGACTAACTTTGGAGAGAGAGAGAGAGAGAGAGAGAGAGAGCGAGAGAGAGAGAGAGAGAGAGGTTGATGTGTAAAATCTAATTTTTTATTTTAAAAAGACGAAGTACTTATTAATTCGACTACGCACTTATAGACAGTTGACCTAATCACGTGTAATATAGAAAATAGTAAGTCGGGGTTCGTTCGCATGGACTGAATTAGTTTAAATAAAGAATTAATGAGACTATTTTGTTTTTGGTTTGTTTTGTGACCGAATTGTCAAAATGCTTAACTAAATTAAGTAAGTAAATTAAAGAAATCGTTTGTTGAATAGATGATTGTTTTTATATCAATTAAGGAAAGTACACTCGTTTGGTAACTTCACTAATGTTCTAATTTAACTTACGTAATTGAATGTTGTTTTTAACTTCTTATCTGTAATTAAGTTCCTTTCGAATACCTAATTAACTTTAATTACTTCAAACTCTACCGTTCCTCTCGAATACAGTAAAAAGCCTCAGATAACTAAGCATTAAGAAACAAGCCGGTGTTTTATGATTAATCTTATAAATCTTTCTCTCGAATAGCTTCTCTATTTTTCTAATCCAATCTCTTGTAATTATTAACTAACTTTCTCGTTTTAGTCTAATTATCTAAGTTACTATTACTAATTCCTCTCGAATATTAGCAATTTTAAACCAATTATAGACCGTTGATTTGTTTAATTCAATATTGTAACCTACTATAGATTCCTCTCGAATACCTAGAATATCGACTAACAAATTTAATAATAGTAACTTTGAACAATATTTAAGATGTAAACAATAAAGGTTCTTCAATTAAACATAAACACCTAAAAACATTCGATCACATAAAGGGAAATCATCACAAACGGTCCATCACCAAACAAGTGATAAAGTTATTAGCTACTTATGTTCATAATAAAGTAATCAAATAGAAAAGAAGTAGACATAATACCAATAATTCAATAAATTAACGTAAGAATTGCGAAAAACGATAATGTTGAAGATATGGCTTCAAAACTAGGCTTCTAACTCTCCTTGTAGCTCCCAAACCAATTATCGAACTCTAAAATCGACTGTGAAAAACTGAATATAATTTGTGAAGTTTCGGTTTGTATTTATAAGAAGAAATCTGGATTGCTTAAAACTTCCTACTGCGTCACAATAGCTATGGACTGCGTCGCGGTCCATACTTTCCTTATCATATTCCAACTCAAATTCCACGTTGCGCTGCACCAAGCTACACACTGCGTCGCACTTCACATTTTCTAGAATATTTTTATCGTTGACTGTGGTTGACTGCGCCGCAGTTCTTCCTTGCTGCGTCGCACTAGCTGCCAGTTTCACCATTTTGCGTCTTTTTACTCCTTTCACTTGCGTTTCTCGACCAATCTTCCACGTCCCGATCATATTAACCTGTAATCTGAATAAAACATCTTTTCACACGGTTAAATGCAAAAATCTATCATATCCATCATGTTTTAATACGAAATCGACCGAATATTGCATATAAATATATGTATAAATATGCGATATCAAGGATTCCAAGAGCTTACGAGGAACGAAGACCGAATAGATTCACTATCGTGAGAAGATCTGTTCGAGTTTCGGTTTACATGAGTTGTATAAGGTTTTCATTTATGTCTATTTGTTTAACTATTTGCTACTTTTCAACAGCTATAACTATTAACTAAACATTTAATGCAAGTGCTTAGATCGTTAAACATGTATGAAGTTTAATTGAAATTAGAGGGGACTCGTGCGTTGCACGAGTTCGGAGGTTTGTGTGTAATGATATTAGACGGAAATTAATATTTATGTTCTAAATTTAAATTGAAAACGAAATATTTGATTAGTTAACGATGATTTTAACATACATTTGGAATTTATAAGAAAATATAAAAAAAAAACTTAAAAGCCCAAATTCCACACATAAGTCCAACACCTAAGTCAAACACCAACCCAAACACATAAGCCCAACACCTCAGCCCAATAACAACCCATGCCAAACACCAACTCAAATTTAATAATAATAATAATAATAATATAATAATAATAATAATATTTATTAATATTATAATAATAATAATATTCATTATAATAATGAAACATGCACAAATCAATAGGAGACAACAACATTTAAATTATAGATAAATTACACTTAGACATGAAGTTTAATTAGTTAAATCGATAATTGTTCAAGGCTAAAACATCGCTTTGTATATAGCTTTTAATTGAGTTAATTATTATATTTTTTTTTAGAGTTCGACATTTGAACTTATTGTTGCTATATTTCCCATAGTTGGACATTTGAAGTTATTGTTGCTATACTATTATAAGATTGGATATAATTGCATGTATATGTGATAATCATAGCTTCGATATAATCTTATGCATATAAATTTAAAACAAAATTTCACACGTCGGGGGCTTTGCGGTAAACCTCCCTTAGTTGAAGCTTTGCTCCCAAAAGTGGGAGTGGAGGTCAATGGGGATCACCTCGTTGTTGGGTTCTAAGGGCCACGACTCAAACCATATACCTCGTTCAGTAGTTGTATTAATAATTTTTTCTAATAAAATCTCACCTAATGCCCAAACTTACTTGACACCTGATCGTAGTAACTGTTAATATCTAACAAATTTATTGGTTATATCCTAACAGTTTTCGGTTTCTAAAACTATGAATTCCATCACAAATTTTTCTTTGTTTCGATCAAAGTTTTTGTTGCCTTAAACATTGATCGCATATTGAATCATTCATATTGATTTCGTGAAACTCAAAACAAAGTATTTGATAAATACTTTATAGTTGAAAGTAAAATTGAACGCTACAGAAATAAAATTTTAAATGTCTAGCATAGTTTAAGATGCTCGTATCATGTATGAATTTATTAAAGATAAAGAATGAAAATATGCCATGATGACATGACATGTCGTAGATACATCCTCACATTCGTTTATACAATCTTTCTACACAAAAAAAAATGTGTTAAGGGTATACATTCTTACGAAAGACAAAAACTATTTAAATTTATATCCATCGTATTATAGAGTTGAATAAATATGTATAAGTCAAAGCACAATTATATAAATATATGGCAAACACCTAATCAAAAGCTTACACGTATATCGATACATGTAAGTGGCGTGACTATGTAAGAACGTCAAAGGTAATGATTATAATACGTGAAGCAAATATCTTAAATGTGTTAAACATTGACCAATTTGGTTTGCATAATGTTTTTACAGATATAGGAATTTGTTAAAGGAACTGAAATTCGAGGATTAGAATTTGAATTTATTAAAAGTTGTCATATGTGTTTAACATAATTCAACGGAATTCAGTTTTCAATTTTTTTTGCATAATTCATGTTGATTTGTAAGTCTTTCAAAGTAATTGGAATTTTATAACATACGTCTGGTGAAGAACTTATAAGAGATTTATCAAAACTCGAGCTTTTGAGTAAATAAAATAAAAGATAAGCTTAAGTTTTTGAAAATAAATAGCTTATAAGGGGCTTATGTAAAGTAAATGAAGAAAGATACATTGTTATATATAGTAATTGATGTCAAATTTAATTTATTTAAAGGGAAAGTTGTATTAAAATGATATGGAAAATGATAAAAATAGCCATAGAGTTGTATAACAAATTTGGACATGCTTTATTTGTTTGTAAATTACTAAATGTGACCTCATGTATTATCATGATCTTCTCTTCTTTGACAAATATATAACCAATTTTAACATGTAATAACATTTAATCACAACCCATAGGATTGTGGTTATCATAACCCAAATGGTATATTTATGAAAAGATATATATTTTATCTAACCTTTATTGTAAAAATTGTCTTGGTGGATGAGAGATGTGACATTGATGACGATGGAAGAAAAAGAAAAAAGAATAGCGGATATATTAAAATGGTAGAATTTGTTTGAAAGATGTTTTGGTAAACTGGTTTGAATTCCTAGAAATCATAGATCTTGAATTTTCTCATAAACATAAGAAATTCTATGAAATTTTAGCAGATTCCAATTCATTCGTTGTTCAACCAAATTTGATACAACAAAAATTTAGAATTTTAGTTCCTTCAAATTTTCTCGTTCTTTTAAATTCTCTTAGATTATGTAAACCAAATAGACCCTAAACATTTGTTTCTTGTAAGCATTCACTCCATAATACTCCTAGCAACTCCAACATGTTCATCATAAGTTAGTTGAGCATTATACAACACAAGTTTAATTACTTTAAACTATGTGTCAGAGTATAGTAATGTATAAGTTTTAACTTTTTAATTAATGAGATACATCAGTAAATAAAGAGATATAAAAAAAATAAAGAAATAAGAGAGATATAAAAAAAAACAAATGCATAAACGATTATATAAAGTTAAGAAAATATAAGAAAACGATATTTGATGTTATTAGGGGGTGTTTGTTTTAGCTTATAGAATGGGCTTATGAGTTTATTAGTTTATATAAGAGAGATAAACCCATTTTAGGTGTTTGTTTGAGCTTATTAGCTTAGGCTTATGAGCTTATGTAATGAGCTTATGTAAAGGGGTTTTCATAAGTTCTATTTGTGTGGCTTATGAGTTTATCAAACATTTTTACCTTGTCATAAGTTAATAAGCTCATAAGCTACTCCAGACACTTAATAAAAATTTAAAAACTTATATTTTATAAATCATAAGCTACTTATAAATCATAAGTTCTTACCCAAAAAAATAAACTAACACAAACACCCCTAAATAGATACAGACCGTAAGAAGTAATTTTTAAAACTTAAAAGTCAATGATGAAAAATAAAATTAAATAAATAAAAAGAATAAAACCTTTAAACAAACACACCCACTAATCATTCATTTCCGAATTTTGCCTTTTTCCATCATTTTTCAAGTATTCTTTCTTTCTAGGGTTTTTCTTTTGCTTTCATTTTCTTAATTTTTTTACTTAATTTACTTGAATTCTTACTTGGGTTTTAATTTCTTACTTGGGTTTTGATAAATTTTAAACATTTGCAGGTTTTTATTCAATTTGGGTTTGAGTTTGTAAATGGAAAAGGATAAATCTTTGCCTCCTTCTGGTTTTGGTCTTAGACCGGATTCGTCCACATTGCCTCCAATGGGACTTGGACCCTCGGATTCTAGTCATTTTAGTCATGATATTAGTAGAATGCCTGATAACCCACCTAAGCATTCAGGTCATAGACGTGCTCATTCGGAAATTCTTACTTTACCTGATGATATTAGTTTCGATAGTGATCTTGGTGTTGTGGGTGATGAAAATGAAGAAGATTTGTTTTCTATGTTTCTCGATATGGATAAGTTGAATGCTTCGTCTGGAACATCTGAATTTCAAGTATCGGGACAGACTTCAACGCCACCGCAAGCTCAAAATCTTGTTGATGGCTCGGGTGACAGACCGAGAGTTAGACATCAGCATAGTCAGTCTATGGATGGCTCGTCAGAGACTTCTTCCGCTGATGCTAAGAAATCAATGTCTGCTGCCAAGCTTGCTGAGCTTGCTCTTGTTGATCCAAAGCGTGCAAAAAGGTAATTGCGTAATTATAAAACTACAATTGATTCTTTTCCATTAACTGTTTGTTTTAATTAGTATGCAATTACTTTGAAATATTGCTTTCTCAGTTTGCGCTAACTTTAATGGTCGTAAAGAGTATTAAAATTTGTCCTTAGTTATATGCATTAATTAAGTTATTCTTTGTTTATTTGATGAATAATAGATAGTTGAACGAAAAAATTGGCCAGTACGTATTCGCTACCTCTATAGAAACGCCTTTAGGAGTTTTTATGAGTAATGTGTAAAGTATTGTTTAAGAGTGTCAAACTGTTTAAAATGAGTTTTTTAAGTTTCTGAATGGCGTGTGATAAGAACATGATACCTATGACGTGGTTAGGAAGAATTTTTATTACTAAATAGGAACATGTTTAGCATTTCAACACCGAACAAGGAGAATTCCAATGTTCTGTATTAGCTGGGAACCAAATAAGCCATTAATCCAAACACACGGGGCTGACTTAGCCTAATGGTTTACCTATCTAGTGACTTAGCCTTGGCTGAAGATATATTTTCTAATATACGCATCTAAAGGTCCATGCCAAATCTGTGTGTAAGCCATTAGTTGCCTTACCTTTCTTTGAATGGGTGGCACACCTCGCCTTTTTTGTATTGTTTTACTTAAACTTGTATTTATCTTCTCTCTAGCTCTTATTTTACTGTTTTTTTAAGTTTAACTGTTAAACGATCACTCTTTTACGTGTAAACTTTATAGTGCTTTAGCTCTAAGTAGTACGCTTGAATTGCGACACATGCATATAAAGTTATAAAAAGAAACAGCCCACTATTTGGGCCTGTTTGGGTCATAAAACAGTCAATGGGTCGAGTGGGATAGCATGGACTTTAAGTAGAAACTAATTGGATTTTGGTAATAGTAATTAAACTAGTAGTGAGTTTCTCAGGATAATATTCTTCTCCCTTGGTCTTTGACAAGCCATTTTCTCTCAACCATTTTTATCTCTTTGTTCGCCTTTCCTCTTTTGGTCATGCAACCGCGCCCAATTCGCCATTCGATCTCCAAATATGGAGATCAAGGGTTTGTTTTCCCCTTTTTTATTGCTCAATCTATTTGCTTCTTCAAATTAGGGTTTCTGTTTCATGGTATTTTTTTTTATTAAATTAACCGGAAAACATCCACACTTGATATGCACTTTGTTCGATTTTGATCTCAGTTTCTGCATTTATGTGTTATAGAATATGATCATTTTTTTTTTTCCAGTTTTGATCTCAGAATTTGTAGTTTGAAACAGATACTCGTTTGAGTGGGCGCATGACTGACATAGACAGAAATCATTGGAACATTTCAGTTTTTTGTAGTGTTTTGGATTTGGTTTTGTGGCATTTAGTTGTTTAAAGCTGAAATATTTCCTTTCTTTGGAAATATATTTAAACAATTTAATGAGATGTCGATTTTAATGAGATATGGATTTCATCATTAGTGTGTGTCTTAATCGAGACTTGGGATTCAATGCACTTATACATGGTAGCTTAGTATTTCATTATTCATATATGATTTTGATTTTGAAAAAGAATATTCTTTTTTAGAACCGTTTAGGTTTCTTTATAAAATGAGACAAAACACAGTTTTACCCGAACACTTTAAACTGCGTTTTTTTGTATGTAATATGCAATAAGCACATAAAATATGCGATCCCAAACACCTTCCTAAGGCTAAAAAGAAAAGAAAATGTTGAAGTATAATTTTAACATTACGTAATTTGTGGTTATGGATTAAAAAATATTATATTGTGATGTCTGAACTGGTTTGTTGTAGGAGTGATATGAACGGGTAAACTTGATATGATTTGACATGAATGGGTAATCTTATCAAAAAGAGTCATTTTGCTAACAATGTGCATCAAAGTTTCAGCTCACAACAGAATTTAGTTATCCAAAGAAGCAACTGTAACAAACTGTAAATGTTTTATATGCTTAGTTCTCATATCTACAGAAAATTTATAATAATAATAAAATTTGTTATATCTGATGAACTGTTTATTCGTCTGCGTTAACATTTGCTTATTCCTCACTCAGACGGTTAAGCTTTAGAAAGTTTAAGGTTACTTAAATTCCTTGCTCTGGTTGAGCTTATAGAACTCTGTTAAGTATTGTATCTTATATGTATAATTTAACGGACCATTTATGCATCCACTTATTCATACTTTTTATCCCCTGTTAGGAGTTTTGCACTCAAAGGTCAGCATAGCTTTTAACTTGAACGAAAAATGTTAAATAGTATACATAACTTATACGACGCGCCAATAGTTGAATTTAATGCATGCTCATCTCATTCATTCTAGACCAGATCTGGTTTTTGCTTGACGAATATTTCATATGCCTGATGTAATTTGTGTCTGACTTGTTTATGTTTACATATCACCTATCATATGATTTACCTTTTTTCTGTGTTACTAGGATTTGGGCAAATCGACAATCTGCTGCAAGATCTAAAGAAAGGAAGATGAGATACATCGGTGAGCTTGAAAGGAATGTCCAATCACTGCAAACTGAAGCAACATCACTCTCTGCTCAACTCACGCTCATGCAGGTTTGATCGTTATTTGTTCTGCAGTCCCTTTCTTATCCAACGATATTCCCGTTTGAAAGCTTTGTCTTGTTTTTCTTTTGTCCTTTCTATCCAGAGAGATACAGGTGGTCTGACAGCTGAAAACAGTGAACTGAAATTGCGTTTACAAAACATGGAGCAACAGGTTCACTTGCAAGACGGTAAGTTGTTGATTCTGTCACAAGAGTCGTTTCAAATATTCGTCTCTTTTTGGGATTTTAACTGATAAAAAACGGGTCATTGGGTTATAAAACTAAATGATGGTTTTTAAATGTACACAGCATTAAACGAGGCACTGAAGGAGGAGATCCAACATCTGAAAGTAGCGATTGGACAGAACCTTGCAAATGGTGGATCATTGATGATGAACTTTCCTCCTCCTTCTCCATCATTAGGATCAAGTCAACAACAACAGCAGTTTTACTCCAACAGCAACAACAACGGCAACAGTCAACAGCAGGCCAGGAACACACTGCTAACCGCACAGCAGTTTCAGCAACTCCAGATACAGTCTCAGAAACAGCAACACCAATTCCAAAAGCAACAGTTACGCGGCCCATTTCAGCAAAAAGAACATGCTTCCGACTTCAGTCTCCATGCACCCAAGGAGTGAAGTGAATATTCATAATTTGACCATCTTTCAAGGGAATCGAGATATATGCAGTCACTAGTACCATTGTCAGTCTGGTAGTCGTATTGAATGGATTATTACCTTTTGGTTTTGGTTTATTAGGTGTGTTGGTCGTATGGAGGATTTCAACGACGTTGTTACCTTTTCTCCCCACCTGTTTTTTATCTGCTCATCTCATATCTGTCCAGTTTTAACATATTTTTTCATTTACAGTTTATATCATTTCATTTTTTCACAAAAAAAAGTTCAATCAAAACCGAAAAAACGAAACTTGAATTGTTAATTTATAAAATGTATAAAGGGTTTTGAGGTAAACATCATGTCCTGTTGGAGGGATGATTCTTTGATTACCTGTACAATGAATTTAAGATGTTTGATTTCTCATTATGTAATATTCTGTTACAGTTTCGTGTAAGTGCGCTTTTGTTGTCGCATATAATAAACATGTCATACATTTGTCTCATTACTGATTTAGCTTCGTGGTAACGGAAGATAGAATCTTAATTAAAAGTTAATTTAGTAAATAATACATATGTTTTAAGACAAATATTTCTCTTCATGATATGCAGCAGGATAGACAAAGCAGATCAGTTATCATTTCTGCTCAAATCGTCAGTCGTCGTCCTTTAGTTTTCAATTAACATTTTCCAATACACAAGAAACCGAACACACAAAATAAAACCTCCCAATTCAATACCTTTTCTTCATATTCAATTTTGTCAACACTCCATCTATACCCCCCAAAACAACCTTCTCTGACGAATGGGTAATTTTATATACAAAAAAATAACCGTTAAATGAATCTGTGTTTTAGTCTTGGTTCAAGGTTTACCAAGCGCAGCTGCAGCAGATTCTACGTGTGTAAGGAGATAATCATAAATCTTCTTTCGTATCCTATCAATCGTCTCAAGGGAGTTGTGACATGTTTCTTCTTCATCCTTGTTACTTCCAATTGCATCTAACCAGTCGTTTACACTTTTGAGCTGACTCAGCATTCCTGCTATCTGACCATTATCGGCCAGGGAACTGGAGGTGTCCACGTCAGCATCCAAGAATCTTTCAACGAACCCCAAGAACCAATCTTGAGACTCCATTTTTAGCTTTTGTGCCAAGTCGATCGCTTCATCAAAACCACTCCCTTTCTCCCATTCTGGTGGAGGTTGTACTTGTACCACCCTTGCCTTTTGTTGAACATTTGTTCCAATCGTTTGTCTTCGTGGAGTTGATGGAACTATCTTTGACCCGATTGACTGTCGGGGTTTAACTTGGGTTTTGGGTGATGTGGTATTGGTAGAGCCCTCGAGTACTAGCACTGGTCGATTCATCTTAGGACTTTGATCTGAGGTTGAAGATGGTGAGATCAAAGGGGTTAACTTGGCTTGTTTGCTATACACCGAAAATGACGATAAGTTGGTAGCCATGGCAGCATGGACCCAAGAAGTTGCTTGTTTATGTCTTTCGGAAGAAACTTTCAGTTGTTCCTCTGAAAGGGTTTCTTCATGATCGGATGATGACGAACCCAGCAGCGTTGACTTAGATAAAGATTCAGAAATCGTATGAGCGTTATTCAAATTTGCATGTAATGCCAAAAATTGCTCCACAGCAGGCTGTGGGTTGTCTTCTTTTGCGGAAGAACGTAACTCAGAATATGTGCTGCAAACAAAAATAAGAATGATGAGATCAAGGATACAAATTCAAATTTCAATAATAACTTGCTCCAGGTTCAATAAATACTAATGTAAGTTGTCTACGATCATACACTGTACAGCATAAAATACTTGACGTGTCATCTGGTAACTTTACTCATTTACATGGAAACGAGACAATTAGAGTAGTACTTTAATAACAGATCATACGGGCAATAATAATAAAAAAAAGCTATAACTGAATCGGATTGAATGGCTCCAAGACCCAAGTCAGCTAAATCCTGTAGTAAAATTTTTACAACGTCCTAAATTATTTATTTAAATGAAAACGTAAATTTAACACATAAATTTTTTTTTGTAATCGTATTTAATAGATTAACTATTTACGAAATTATGAAATTGGACAAAAGAGAAATCATGATCAGCACTTTCCTGACCTAACCCGATTTTGACCTGTGCACATAATGACCTGTTTGGTTCCAAAACCATTTGGACATGTTACCCAATCCTTTTGAGTTGTCTATTTTGCAACCTCTATAATATACGTATGAGTTGATATAACGTAATATGGTTCAAACCTACTACCTAATGATTTATGACGAACCAAAACCAACTAAAGCTAATCTTTGGCGTTTGCCAGTAACTAATTCTATTTGTCAAGTTTATGATAACCATACGGCCCGCAAAGTAATGAGTACAATACTGATATAGTTTATGATTTTAAGCATGTTAAGGGAACATGCATATGACAGGCTGGATTCTTTATCAACAGATCACTAAAAAATCTTATATTTGAAAGGCGTATAGTACCTTATACATTGAAGTAAAGTTTCGGCAGCTGAAGCCTCTTGCATGGCCTCTATGGCAGCAATTTGGGCCGAATCTCTATGCCTCAGAACTTCCTATAAAACCATAACTTTTCTAAAGTTTAAATAAATATAAGAAGCAAAAAACTACACTACTTTTAACAACACGAATGAGCGAAAAATGCACCTTGCCGAGTTTTGCAAGAGAAGTTGGGAGTGAAGACCAAGAAGCACCTCCATCGGTCAACCGTCTGTTACTAAGAGAAACCTTCACCAAGTTTGGTGGGAGACCGTTTGCAGATGCCGGTTTGTGTTTATTGGAATGAACATGATCTGCAACCATATCTCCTCTCTTTGCTGCTGGGGTTTTTACCTTGCTTTCCTCTTTAGGAGACGACTTTACAACCGATTCCTCTTTAGAAGATGTTTTCCTTTCACTTGTAGATTTTCTTGGAACCTGTGTCCAACGATCAAATGAATAAATACACTACAAAATAAACTAATGTTATTGATTTCATCCACAAGATTTCTCTATATTATGTAGAAGTGTGTTCTAGATATATAACAAGTTATTTAAACAGTTTTATTCTAAGATAAAAAGTATAAAAACAACAAAATACGTCTAGTCAGCAAAATGCTAGCTTGAAAAACTTTTTCCTTTCATGAGTTTCTGCCTAAGAATGCTACACACCAAGTACAAGCTATGTAGAAAAACATACAATACTACCTAAAAAAAACAAACTGCAATAAACAGCAATGCACTTTCAATGCGTTTCTAGTTGAGAGCATTAATTTGGCTAATCGCTAATGTCGACCAAGAAACATGTAACATGATCACCAAGCTGTATTTATGACAGTTTTTGAAGTTAAATGTTTTTTATGGTTTTACCGTTTCAGTAATGATTTGAAAAGTCGAGTGACCAAATTAGAAAAGAAGTGAAAGCGTATTGCTATTTATTGCAGTTTTAACCCTATTCTATACAATTACAAAAAATGCAAATAACTTCCGTAGAGGTAACAGTTAAAAAATGAGCAAGAAAACACTTCTAATATATATTTTTCTTTTCTAATTACGTGTTGCTATTTCAAAATGCTAGACACCGGTAAAAACTATTCCAAAGAACATAAAATAAAACTAAGGACCAAAAATAATCTTGGATATAACACTTATCTAATTCTAAACACAATTGCAAGTTTTGAGGTGCTACTTTTAGACGGTATGTGAGGTAAAACCAAAACTCCATAATACGTGTTTAGTCAATGACAATATGATAATAACAAACATAAACAGAAATGAATGTAACTCACAGAAGTACTCCGAGGTTCGGGCTTCAACTCATTCTTGGTGACTTTCAATCTCGGAGTCTTGACATCCATATTACCTTCCCAACTCCTCCTCAAAGCCTTAGGTCCCAACTCCATACCCTGAACAAAACTCTTTATCGAGCTTCCAATCCCAAATTTCTTCCCACTTGGACTTGCTCCACGAACCGCACTCCCCTTTTCCCCAAAATTCATTTTCCCAATATCCTTATCCAATCCTTTAATCTTCGACTGATTATGATGCTTAACCCCACTAGAAAACTTGTCAAAAGAAGTAGGCAAAGAGTAACAACTAGTTGGAGACGAAGGAATTGACCTAGAATTCGACGGTTTAAGTTTCGCCAACGACAGCCTAGATTCCGTTGTATTCAATACTAATTTCGGCAATTGTGATTTAGATCTTGTCAAATTTGATACCCCATTCCCATTCCCATTCGATGTAGTAGAACTAGTAGTATCTTTTTTCGAATGCGTTTTGCTATTACTACTAACTAACTTATTCGAACTAGTTCCACTAGCATTGTTATTATTATTAAGGAAGCCTAATGAATTAGTAGCAACAATATCTTCAGGAGTTCCTACACATGGGTGTCGACCTGGAACGGGTCGAACCCCGTGTAGAATGGGAACAGGAGTAGCCGATTCAAGTCTTTCGACATGAATAAACTGACCTAACTGAATATTATCACTCAAAATAAGATCAATATTCTCATTAGGTAAAGAAACATAAGTAGCATGAGATGAATCAGAAACTTTTAAATAAAAACCTTGATTTTGAAACAATTGATTACCAGATAAAGCAGGGACAATCGACACAACTTGTAACAAAGATGATCTGTGTTCACCTGTGATTTTTACATCTGTGTTCATATGTTGAAGTAATTTCAACAAAACACCTGGGATTAAGCTAGCCATATTTGTAATCAAAATTAAGCAAAACCCAGATCCAAGATTGGATTTTTAAGGTATTAACATAATCTTTTTACAAAATTGGTCCTAAATATCTGAATGCTAAAAGGGGAAATTTTGAAAAACAAGAAAAAAGTCAAAGGTTTTTTGTTGTTGGAGTAAATATGATGACACCAAACAACAGAAAACTAGAAAGCTAATAAAACTATTAAAAGAATGTGATGAGGAATAATTGATTGATTAACTAATAATTGAAGAAAAACAGCTCAAAAGGTGTTCACAAATCAAAAATGGCTTGGCTGGCTTGGGTTAACATGAATCTGCAGAATGTAGGGTTACTTCAAATAGGGCCTATTCAAGACTTTTTTAATCATGTTTGGTAAAATAAGTCGGAAGCTGGTGTAACTCGAAATCGAGCAAGCTTTTTGTGAAATAAAAAAATTAAAACTTTTTTAAATAGTTTAGAGCTTACATCTTCAGACAAAATTTTATAAATGTCATTTAACCTTATTAAATAAAAAGCTTTAAAATTTGAAAAAATCTCGTTAAAAGCTCGCGTAAAAATGTAGGGAAAAAAAAGTAATAGAGACCAATAAACCATAGTTAGCATTCAATTATTTGATTTCATGATTTTTTTTTTCTTTTAACCAATGAAGGGGTGTTTGGTTTGAAAAAAAGAATGGGAATACGTGTGGGTATAGGTATGAAATATGTCTAAGTTTTTCGATATTTTCAGACCAAACACCCCTAAATATAAAACGACCATTGTAGTTTTGTTAAATTATAATTCTTATTTTTAAAGGACATACATGAGGAAATAAATGAAAATAGCTATAATACCTATATAACATGTGTATTTTAGTACTAAAAAGTTATCTGAAGTTACTTTCAAAAGTTTAAGGATTTCGTATATAATTTGATCACTTACTATTTAGTCTCTCTTTATGATTTTTGTTAATGAATTGTAAACCGTAAAGTAATAAATTACATGGAACATATTTATATAGAGATATCAAGTTTCGTTTAAATTTTTAATTCATAATGATAACTTATTTTAAAAGTTTATTAAGTTTATTCTCAACACTAAAACCCAAACATAATTATCAAATGATTAAACTACACATTACATTGAAAGATAGGTGTGATTTTTAAATTCGAACATAGTTTAAGCCGGTCTTCTCATCAAGTCCCCTCGAGAAAAACTTCATCATGTAATCTTTTACCGTAAATTCTCTAAAAACCCGAGGACTTTCTTTCGTGATAACGTTCTCAATAGGACCATACATTTTTGGTGGTGTAGCCACACCATGAAAAAAACACGCTACTGATGTCCTTTTTCGTTCTACATTGACAAGTACTCGGTGGATCACACTTTTGAACTTGTCATTTGATATAATCTGAATGGAATTAACATAACATCAATATAAAGAACCATTTTGTAAGCTTGATTAAACGTATAATAACAAACGCACCTGAAGAAGATCTCCAATATTGACAACAAGAGCTCCTGGAATAGGTTCGACATTGGCCCATTGGTTTTGATGCAAAACTTCTAATCCCTCAACCTCATCTTGTAGAAGTAGAGTGATAAAAGAAGCATCTGTATGCTTGTTATGTCCTAGTGCCTGGTCTGGTTTCGGACATGGAGGATAGTAGTGACAAGCCAAGGTTTTACCCTTGTCGCATTCTAATTGTTTCAAGTGGTTTGGTTCAAGCCCGAGAGCTTCCGATAGTAACTCAAAAAGGGTGTCTGCAAGTTTCATGAGATGGTCTATGTAGCCAACAGTAGACTCTCTGTACATAACAATACACGTTAGTTATTTGGGTTTTTTTTTTGTCACGCTAGCTGAAATAATTCAGCTAGCGTGACAAAAAAACTAATCATTGTCCTTATTTTATTTGTTAAAAAAAACTAATCATTGGCATGTTGCAAGAAGATGCCTACTGAACTAAATGTTAAAATACAATGTTTAAGCTCAAATAATTATTAAACGACAAATATGTTCATATATTATCATACCTGCAAACAGAGGGAAGATGTTGAGGATTAAGATGATACGAATTTAACATATCGATAATGAATGTATCTCTCCAAGTAGCTGATTTCGACAAGTATAAATCATAGTTCGTGTTAAACCTCACCATTCTCCCTTGATCTCTTGAATAATACTCTTTCTTAAACTCGATACCCTGCTCATGAAATCGACACACACCATTCATCATATTTTCAAGAACATGAACTGGTATGCCATGATTAACCACTTGAAAGAACCCCCAGTTTTCGGCAGCATTTTTAACTTGTTCAACAATATTTTCTCTTGTGTAACTTCCTTTATTAGCAACACCATTAAGATCTATGGCAGGAACTCGTAAAGCAGTTCGAGTAAGTTGCATATCTTGAGCTAGTTCATCAGGTGGTCTGATAAATATTTTTGGAATCTCGACAACGCCTCCTCCACTAGATGCAGCATCAACTAGTCCTTTGACACCGGATTTCGAGTTGTCAAAAGCCTTTAGTTGTTCGGTACGATCGATTTGGGATTCATTTAAGGTTTCCATTCAATCTCAAAACGAAAGAATGATTCAAAGATTCAAAACCAAATTGTAGAGAAAGTGTATATGATAAGAGTTGAAAGTTATCTACCTAAACAACTCTTATATGTATTTCACTATAACTTTGCATCCTTACCTTGACTCTATGAGTCCTCAACTTTCATTTATTTCACTTGTGTCGAAAAAATATTCAAATTTCAATTTGCAAAAGTTAAAGATAAAAGCGATCATGTTTCACTGTAGACATGATCGGGCATGCGTTTTTAAACAAGGAACACGCTATTTTGAATTGAGTCTAGACGGAACTGTTAAGTTAGACGGCTCATAATGGTCGAACACACTTTTAATCTCATAAAGTTTACACATAAAAAAGAAACTTTAAGGACTTTAAAATAATAAATCAGAGTGAAACATTTTTTTTGACAAAATAAGAAAGTACGTTTAACTTTTAGTACACTAGTATAGTACCCGCACGGTGCAGCGGGGATAATAAACTATATTTGATATAATTATATTACGAATATTTAACTACGGAAATCAAATACACGCAAAACGATAAAACATAAAATGTATTTAAACTCTAATCATAATGTAAAACGTGAAGATACGAACTTTTAAAAGATAGTAGTTTGTTGCAATTCTTGTTGTCCTTGTACTTGTTAAAACTTTTGTCCATCAATAGACGTTTTTTCTATTTCTTGATTGGTTCAAACTCACTTTACATTTTTTTTTTCTTGAATTGAGTTCTCTAATAGTTTTATATCTCGTTATCGATTCTTCTTGGTAAGCTTCTTGCAATTGTTGACCATCTAAAACATAACATTGTAATGACAAATAAACCTACCTATAAGTAAGAGCTTTTAAAAGATAAAGATAGTATAAAATGGTCTCATATTTTTTAAAGAAAATGAGTAAATACCTATTTAAGCATGTATATCCATAATGATGGTTTCTTCTTGAGAGGATACCCAACCTTTCTTAAGGACTAATCTCAGATAGTTCAGTAATTCTTTTCAGCCCTACACTTAAACATAAACAAATAAACATTTTTAGCATATGAAACCTCATCAAGTTCAATTAGGACCAACATGTGTGACATAAGTGTGTATGTGTTGACCCGACTTCCCATTGTCCATCAAACAAATTACAAAACAAACATAGGAATCATTTTTAATATGAACTCTTTCGACTTCCTATTCTCCATCAATTTTTGCATGGTTTGTAATCGAACTTTTTTATGAATTTGACCCAATTGTTAACAAATAAATACCGTTAATTACGGTATGGACTTGCATGTCAGTTTTGGTTTTCAATCATAAATTCTTTAATCAATATAAACGAAATTGGTTATTGTTATTATGGTAAATAAACACTTCTAAGTCTACATGTTTAAAGTATCTTTCCGTTCATTTACTCTACAAGGCTAAAACTTTATTAACCAACATTATTTAATTATAAGTTATTTTGAATAATGATATGTGGTGAGAGATATAAAAACGATAGTTAAGTAATTTCAATTACTAAGGTTTTAGAGAATTAAGACTATGTGGGAAATGTTTTATAATATAGTAGAAATAGATTATATTATAGTGTAGATTTATATACGTATTTTAGTAGAAAAAAATGCATAATATTTTAATTATTTTAGGTTTATGGTGTTATAAAATTAAATTTATAATTTTGAAAGTTTTTAAATTAAATAGAAAGTATTTTAATTTTTTTTTTAATTACATAGGAATTATAAGTTAATTTGTTAGATGTTAAATATTTTTTAAATTAATTAGGAAAGAGAGTGTTGTTTAACTTAAATAATAATTAATATAGATTAAGGGTAGTAAGGTAATTTCAATTACTTAAAATTTAAGATATTAAGATGGTGGGGGAGACTCTTTATATAATAGTAAAGATTAACAAGAATTAAATGTGTCACACATAAAATTATCAAACTCCAAATTACACTGAAAAAACCAAATTAATTGAAAGATTTAGTCTTAAATCCGAACATAGTTTAAGCCAGACTTTTCATCAAGTCCCCTCGAGTAAACCTTGATCATGTAATCTTTTACCGTGAATTCTCTATAAATTTGAGGACTTTCTTTTGTGATAACCTTCTTAATAGGTCCATATGTTTTTGGTGGTGTAGCCACACCATGATAAGCACATGCGACTGATGTTCTTGTTCGAGTTATGTTACAAATTGCTCGGTGTATTACACTTTTGAACTTGTCATTCGTTATGATCTGCAAGGAATAATGTCATAAGCATAACTTTTCACTAAGTTTTTTGAGGTAACTAATCAACTTAGAAAAGTACCTGAAGAAGATCTCCGATATTGACAACAAGAGCTCCAGGAATAGGCTCAACATATACCCATTTGTTTTCATGTAAAACTTCGAGTCCTCCGACCTCATCTTGTAGAAGTAGAGTTATGAAAGTAGCATCTGTGTGTTTGCTCACTCCAAGGGTCTGGTCAGGTTTCGGGCATGCTGGATAGTAGTGGCAAGCAAGGGTTCGACCCTTGTCGCATTCCAACTGTTTTAAGTAGTTTGATTCTAGACCAAGAGCTTCTGATAGTAACTCAAAAAGAGTATCCACAAGCTTCTTGAGATGGTTTAAGTAGTCAACGGTAGCATCTCTGCACAAGTTGATGTTGTAACTTTTTTGTGACAAAAGTAATAGATATAGGATATTTAAACACATGAATTGTTAGAAATAAACGTTTAGTTGAATGTAAGCCCAAGCCCGTATGTGGGCTTGGGCCCGTTAGGTTTATTTTTCCTATAAATAGGCCTACAATGTAAACGTTTTATGTTGATGAAATACAAATATTATTCCACAAAACCCGATTCTTAATTTCTACATGGTATCAGAGCAGGTTAAACCCAAACGAAAAGAAAAGAAAAAAAAAAAAAAAAAGTTTCATTCGACTAGGGAATTACCCTACACGAACAGGTGAATTCGACCAGAAACTCATAACATTCGACTAAGCATTCAACTTGTCATTCGAATAGACATTTGAATTCAAAGCTCGGATAGGAAGTCATACCTTTCTCTGCTAACTCCCATTCGACTTCAACATCATCATTCACGAATACCACTGCCACCAATACACGAATTATTTGGTTCGACTTCGCATTCGAACTTATTCACACGAACTCAAGATTTCTAACTAGTTTTGACTTGGCGTTCGACTAGACTAAGCATTCGATCCACAATCCTTAGGACACGGACTTGGTGTTCGACTAGACTAAGCATTTGATCAACATCCTATCCGGCTAGCCACATTCATTCGATCCGAACACCATTTCGGATAGGCAAACAGATTGTTTTTCAATTGTTCTTGTTTTTTGTCGCTGAAGTTAGATTCCTAAATCTCAGCCACCACTTGTTTTTTGCTTTTTGACTGTATGTTACCTAATTGTTTTTTTTTTGACTAACGGGTTATTATTTTAGCCCACTAAAAGCACTAGCCCAATAAAACAATTTGCCAAATATTCACCCCACTTTATTCGCGAACTTGTTTATTCACACGGACTATTATGGCTAACAAAGAAAATAATAATCTCGGAATGCAATTAATGAACATGCTTCGTAACGGAGCTCAGAACCAATTTCAAAACCCAAAACCTCCTTTCAAGAATCATCGGTCAGACAAGCCGTTTTTTCGAACTCAATCAAAGGTGGATAAGAGGAAGCTCAAGTGTGAAGAGTGTGGTATGTCGAAACACACCAAAGAACAATGCTTTAGGATCATTGGATATCCAGAATGGTGGAGTGATAACCACAAAACCTCCAAGACTGGAAAAGTTGCCGCCGCCATAGGCAGCAGAGAGATTAACGGCGGAGGAAAGAAGTTAATGTTAAACGTGCATGATTTCAAAGAGGAGAACGTTTCTTCCCGATCTGGAGAAGTTAATGTTGCCACCAAAAACTCCAAGTGTAATTCATGGATTTTTGATTGTGGTGCCACTGATACAATGACGTTTGATATAACCGATCTAACGTCAAACTCGAAAGTTGACAAAACACGAATTCACACAACTAATGGGGAAACTCTCCCAGTTAAAGGAGGGGGAACCATTGAAATATCGAAAGAATTACGACTCTCGAGATGTCTCTATGTGCCATCGTTATCACACAAGCTATTATCCGTTAGTCATGTTACAAAAGAATTAAATTGTGTGGTATTAATGCACCCCACCTTTTGCATTTTGCAGGATATCAGGACGGGAAGGATCATTGGACGTGGTACTGAGAGACAAGGATTATATTACGTAGATGAAGTCACCCAACAAGGCTCAGTTATGCTGACTCATGGTTCAAACGATAGGAAAGAATGGTTATGGCACCGACGATTGGGACATCCGTCCACTGGTTATTTACGTCAGTTATTTCCGCATTTATTTCCTAAAAATAAAGATTTTCATTGTGACACTAGTATTTTGGCTAAGAGTCATAGACAAACATTTAAACCTAATGATACTCGAGTTGATTCTCCTTTTTCGTTAATTCATTCTGATGTTTGGGGTCCCGCAAAAATTGAAGGTGGACAAAATTTTCGTTATTTCTTGTTATTTATAGATGATTGTACTCGTATGACATGGACTTATCTTTTAAAAACTAAGTCTGAAGTGTTTACTAAGTTCACATCGTTTTGTAACATGGTCAAAACTCAATTTAAACAGGACATACAAATTCTCCGATCCGATAATGGGGGAGAATTCTGTAATACTTCCATGAAAAACTTCTGTCAAGAGCGGGGAATCATTCATCAAACCTCGTGTACTCACACCCCTGAACAAAATGGGGTTTCAGAACGCAAAAATCGATTCTTGTTGGAAATCACTCGTGCTCTAATGATCGAATCACAAGTCCCAAAATCTTTTTGGCCAGAAGCAGTTGTCACTGCCACGTACTTGGTTAATCGTCTCCCAACCCGAGCTCTAGCTCTCAAAACTCCACTCCAAACACTGTCAAACTTCCATACATTGCCTTCAAATCTAACTCTTGAACCTCGAGTATTTGGATGTTCTGTTTTTGTCCATATACCAAAAATAGAGCGTTCGAAACTTGATCCTTGTGCAGAGAAATGTGTGTTTCTGGGGTATGGTGTCAATCAGCACGGGTATCGGTGTTACAGCCCGAGTCGGCGTCACATGTTCACTACAATGAATTGTGACTTTCTTGAAACTGAGTTCTTTTACCAGACCCATCTTCATGGTCAGAGGGAAAAAGAAAATGACGCATTAAGATGGATAAGTTGGGCACCACCTGTAAATGGTGCTTCTACTGATACAGCCACTTCGGAGACTGATAGTCCTGAAGAACCTGAAGACAGTACCACTCCCATCAACAATGATCCTCCTCAACTGATATCCGAGGTAAGTGGCTCTGAATCTCCGGATACTTCAAATAACTCTGATATGTGTGATGATGAACAACAGGTCGAGACGGAAACTCCGAATGTGACTGAACCAGCTCGGTATGATCTTCCACCTAGATCAACCAGGGGAATTCCGCCTAACAGATACTCACCTGAAAGAAGTTCAAGAGGGTCGAGATATCCAGTTGCAAATATCGCAAGAAGGAATTTAGTTCCGGAAGCCAAGTCCTTCGCAAACGCGATCTGTTCTGAAAAAATACCAACAAGTGTTGAAGAAGCACTCAAGTATAAAGAATGGAAAGAAGCAATTGGAACCGAACTTGAAGCCCTGAGAAGAAGTGAAACATGGGAAGAATGTGAATTGCCTCCAGGAAAGAAACCCGTTGAATGTCGGTGGGTGTTCACTATCAAGTATAAACCCGATGGATCAATCGAAAGGTATAAAGCTCGATTAGTCGCAAAGGGGTATACTCAGACTTACGGGATTGACTACTGTGAGACTTTCTCTCCAGTAGCAAAGATTGATACTATTAGAGTTCTATTCTCAGTTGCAGCAAACAAGGATTGGCCATTACACCAATTCGATGTCAAGAATGCCTTCCTACATGGAGAATTGAAAGAAGAAATCTACATGGAAGCCCCACCTGGAATTCATGATAGTTCTGAGGCCAAGAAAGTCTGCCGACTAAAGAAATCTCTGTATGGTTTGAAGCAGTCTCCACGAGCGTGGTTTGGTCGGTTTACCACAGTTATGAAGAAATATGGCTATAACCAAAGCAATTCCGATCACACTCTCTTCTTGAAACGAAGAGGTAAACTCATAACCTGTTTAATAATCTACGTTGATGACATGATCATTACAGGCGATGATTCAGAGGAAATGACAAAATTGAAAGCTAATCTTTTCAAAGAATTTGAAATGAAAGATCTGGGAAGACTCAAATATTTTCTCGGAATTGAAGTTTTAAGATCAAAGCTAGGGATCTTCATCTGCCAGCAAAAATATGTCCTGGATTTATTAGCAGAGACGGGAATGCTAGATTGCAAACCTGTAGACACTCCCATGATAGCCAACCAAAAATTGTTCATGGAAGATGAAGCTGAATTGGCAGATAAAGAAAGATATCAGAGAACGGTGGGAAAGCTGATTTACTTAGCTCATACTCGACCAGACATTGCATACGCTGTGGGGGTTATAAGTCAATTTATGCACCAACCTCAAGTCCAGCACATGGAAGCAACTTTACGGATTATCAGGTATCTCAAGGGAACTCCTGGACACGGTGTTCTATTCAAAGCAAATGGGCACCTGAAGATTGATGCTTATACCGATGCTGACTGGGCAGGTGACAAAGGTAATAGGAGGTCTACATCAGGGTATTTTACCCTAGTGGGAGGGAATCTTGTTACATGGAGGAGTAAAAAGCAAAAAGTTGTCGCCCTCTCAAGTGCTGAAGCTGAATTCCGAGGAATAGCACGAGGATTAGCTGAAGTCTTGTGGCTGCGAAAACTACTGTCAGAAATTGGGTATCCCTCAGAAAAAGCTAGTAAGATTATGTGTGACAACAAAGCTGCAATCCAGATTTCAGGAAACCCAGTTCAACATGATCGAACAAAACACGTTGAAGTTGATAGGCACTTCATCAAAGAAAAACTTGAAGATGAGATTATCGAACTTCCGTTTGTGTCATCCAAAGATCAACTGGCAGATATTCTCACAAAGGCGGTTACTGGAAAGATTTTCACTCACTGTCTTGACAAGTTGAGCATTGGAAATCCCACTACTCAGCTTGAGGGGAAATGTTAGAAATAAACGTTTAGTTGAATGTAAGCCCAAGCCCGTATGTGGGCTTGGGCCCGTTAGGTTTATTTTTCCTATAAATAGGCCTACAATGTAAACGTTTTATGTTGATGAAATACAAATATTATTCCACAAAACCCGATTCTTAATTTCTACATGAATTACCGAAGTTGAAATCGTACCTGCAAACTTCAGGTAAATCTTGAGGATTAAGATGATACGAATTCAACATATCAACAAGCAAATTAAGTATCCCTCCAATTAGCTGCTTTAGACATATAAAAATCATAGTTCGTGTTCAACTTTACCATCCTCTCGGGGTCTCTCGAATAATAATCTTTTTTCAACTCGACATCTTGCTCGTTAAACTCACAAACCCTGATCAACATTTCTTCAAGCACTTCCATCGGTATTCCATGATTAACCACTTGAAAAAAACCCCATTTTTCGGAAGCGTTTTTCACTTGTTGAACAATTTGTTCTCTTCTCGAACTACCCTTATCACCGGCCCCATGAAGATCTATGGCAGGAACTCCTAAACTAGTTCTAGTATGTTCCAAATCTTCTGCTAGTTCTTCAGGCGGTCGGATGAATATATTTGGAATATCTACAACCCCACCAGCTGCTGCATCGATTAGTCCCTTAACACCAGCTTTTGTGTCGTCAAAAGCTTTTAGTTGTTTAACTCGATCATCTTGTGCCATTTTTTGTTTGACGGAAAATAGGTTGTTTGATGGAGACTATAAATACAGATTACTCTTTGTGAAACCATTCAAGTTATGACAAACTTTCAATCATATAAAAATGCCAAGTTGTTTGTGGCTGCTTCAATGACATAGCCAAGTTAAGTATATTGAAATCCCACAATGCCATCAACTACATAAATTAAATATCTTAATCTAAAACTTATAAGAGCTTAATCTAGTAATTTTGGTTAGTCGGCATTTTTTGTAAAACTTATTTAAAATAGATATTGACTTTGAAAAAACAAGTTGCTCAAGTATCTTATAAAATTATATTGAGATTATAATATGGTAACATAATTACGTATAATTAAATTTATCTTTCTTAGTTATTATTTACTATCATTTTACATTTTTAAGCTAAAACTTTAACTAAATTGTCGAACAAATCTACGAAAAAAGTTGGTCGTTATATAAAAATTGTGCAAAGTTTCTTTTGAAAGAAGTTTTAGTAAACTGGTTTGAATTTCATGAAATCATTAATTCCTTCCGAAACTGGAAGGAATTCTGAATTCCACAACCGAAGGAATCTGATGGAATTTTGGCAGATTCCAATTCCTTCAGTTGTCCAACCAAACATGCCGCAACATGAATTCAGAATCCCAATTTCTTTCCAGTTCCATCAGATTCTGTGAACAAACGGGGCCTATGACACACAAGAAAACACATGCTACTAAAATAGATGCAACATTATAAGGTGTAAGCAACACATTAAAAGTTCTACATTTAATTTCTAAGTTTTATCCGATTGATTGAAAGTTTTTTTTAATATCGAAACAAAATAGCCGGTTTTAGGTATAATATAGATAATAAAAAAAAACTTTAAGTATGACATAGATAAAATTAGACAAGTTAATTGCTATTTAGTAGACATAACCCAATTTTTTCTATATAAACGAGTCAAATACTCTTTCTCATAACAAAGTCCAAAAGATAAATCGTTTTTCAACAGTAATGAAAGTTTTAAGCGGTGCATTTTTGATTTTTCCAAATTATTACATATTGGGGTCAATACATAAAACCATCACTCCATCTTTGCTTGAATGTTGGAAGAATTGTTTGATATAGAAATTTTTAATTTTCAGTAAAACTATTTATTTTAAAACTTTGGATATTACAAATGAAAATTAAAAGTTTTGGAAAAGCTATTTTTATGAAGTCTGAGGCGAATGATTGTTGGCCAAGGTTAGGCACTTTCACATATGCGCTCTGCGTTGTGAGTTTTTCTTAGCCTCACGTAGCTCCATTTGCATTACCTTATGACTGTTTTGTATTCGACACTCTTTTTGCTTTCGTTATCCTACAGTTTGCATTGTGTGAGGATCGAATCAATTAGAGAACGAGATTAATTGATTTAATGATTTAAGATCTAACAAACACAAATGTGTTGTAGCGGATAAACACAATTTGTATTGAACAAGGTTATGATTAATTGAGTTAATTTGTAAGAATAAACGATAAGAACAAATAACACAATTATCAACAACACCTCAATTGACTTGTATTAATTTCGAGAGAATTACAAAATTACACAGTCAACGTTATCATCTCAATATGATAAAGGAAATACTAAATACAAATCCTTGAGGCTACTAAGCTATGATCAAGTACAATTACACTTTTGTAAAAACTAATACTATAATCTATAGCCATACTCTATAAACATGGTTAATCTCTAATCAACCTGTCCAATCAACTGAATAACAACTCCCAGTACAGTGCTCTGCAATAGCACGTGAAATGTACTTTAGTGGTTGAGAAGCTTTAGTAGTTGAGGATCTTCATCAGCAGTCATCGCCGGTGATTACCCACCTCTACTGATCAGTTGAGGACGATGGGTTTCTGCTGATCAGTATGTGGCTACTGATCAGTTCTTCAAAAAGACTAGATACTGATCAGTTCTTATAGGCTCGATACTGATCAGTACCTTGGGACCAAAATATATGTTTTACTGCTGATCAGTAGATAAAGACTATCTACTGACTACTAGCAAAGCATACTTAGAGAATTATGTCCCAACAATCTCCCCCTTAGTGATAGCATATCCATGCTCATCACTATATACCAAAAACCCAAAAATTCTTTCAAAAGACAGAGTTGCTTACTTGATGATTATTGATTTGGCATTTGATCCTTTGACAAGTGACTCAACTTTGCTTTGATTTGGCCATTAATCTTCCAAATCAGTTCACTTGCCTTCTTTGAGTGAAGAGCTGCTCTTAGTCTTCTTTTCATCAATATGGCCATCACTCCAGGATTATGGTTGTATTCTTTCTCAACAAGATAGAATTCTGAGGTGCCATCCTTCCTCTGAATGGAGTAGATGTTATTCTTTTCATATAGAAACCATGACACTACCTCAGAAAACCTATGAATCCTTTCATCCATAAACTCTGGCTCAAAGCATATCAACACTAAGTTAAGAAGAAGGATGTTCAGATTGAAATCCCTAGGATGCTTCCTCACATACTTAGTCCTTCCTATTGCTAGCATCTGTTGAAGCTCATCTCTTGTCAGGGAGAAGAATAGGGTCTTGTGTGAGGAGATGATTTGTGAAGAGTTGTCAGCTCTGATTATCTTGATTTGACCTCTACCTTCATTCACCACATTGAACCAGTCAATGATTGGCACAATCCTGTTGAGAGGCTTAGCTTCCTCATACACTTTATATTTGACAAGTTGTGCCAAGTCATGAAAGGTTCTTTTTCTTGCAGCTTCATACTCTTGCCTCAACTCAGCATTTGATGGACCCTTATCAGAGACAAACTGCCCAGCAACTGATGATCCTCCAGTAGCTGATGATCCTCCAGCAGCTGATGAAGATCCTTCAGCATTTGACTTCTTCCTTTTGAGAGGCTGTTCAGGACTACCAGTTTCTTGCTCAGCTTCCCTCCTCCTTTTCTCCTTAATCTCCCTATGTGCAGGCACATCTTCAATATTTTGAGTCACCTTTGATCTTAGCTCTCCACTTGTAATTCTTTTCATAAGACCACTAGGTGCTCCCATTGAGGGGTCATGAGCTGCTTTAATGTTTCTCTTAAGGATGTACTGAGCCTTCTCCTGCTCTTGTGCTTTCTTTTTGACATCCTTGTATAGATTTGCAAGGTTTTCAAGCTTCATTGACTTCACAGACTTTGGATTGTATCCTTTCCTCACAAGATAGTCAACAAACATTTTCTTGTCATCTCTTCTCTTTTGGTCAAGAGACTGTGCATACTGCTTTTTCTTCCTTTCAGCTTCAGCCAACCTTTGTTCTTCTTGTTGCAATTGTCTGCTCAGCTCTTCATCATCCTCCACTTGTTGTATTTTTCTTTTAAGTTCAACATCTGTGGCAGCTTCCTTCTCTTTCCCAGACACAATTAATTGATCAGCTGCAGGTGGAGCTTGAGGATCTTTGATAATGAGAGTGCTGGATCTTACTTTCTTCTTTTCCATTCTCTTTTTCTTCTCAGGCTCTTGATCTTGTGCTTTTCTTTTGCCTTGAGGATCTTTAAGTTTTTGAGACTTGGACTCAGCTTTCTTCATGGCTTTCTCTTCTTCTTTCCTTTGTTCTTTGGCATTAATTTCTGCAAATGCTGCTTTGCATTTCAAAATATTTTCCCTTGTAACCAATTCAGGATCCTTCTTCTTGAGAACATCATGAACGAGGGTGTCTACTTTGAGAGGATCTGGACAGAACATATTAGCTAGAGTTTGATCATCAGTAGTTGTAGCATCCTTAGAAGCTTCAGATGCTGATGGAGGTGCATCAGTAGATTGTTCAGCAGGCTTCTCCCCCTCTGCATCCTCAATCACAAACATCTTCCGACTCTTCTCTTTGTCAGCAGCTGATGGCTCAGTAGATACAACATCAGAAGCTGGGACATCAGCTGTTGAGGAGTCAGCTGCTGGTGTATCAGCTGAAGGGGGCACATCAGTAGCTGGAGTATCTACTGATGGATCAACTGTAGCTTCACCACCTTTTTCTTCATCAGCAGATGGCTTCTCCATTTCCTTCTCAATTATGTCCTCCATTACCACTTTCTTTTCAATATTTTCATCATCATCCTCCAAATCTATCACCATTTTCTCCCCCTTAGTGGGTGCATCATCTGTCTGCACACCACTATCTACCAAAGATACTCTCTCGTTTTCAAAAACAACCTCCTCTTCTGTCTGAACGGCTTGATTTATTTTGACAATCTTCTTTAGAGCCTTGCCAGATTTCAGTCTTTTGAGCAGGGATTAGTGAGAGAGTCTAGCTGTTTTACCAAGCTTGGTCAATCTTCTTTTCAACATATTGATCTCCCTACCTTGCTTGGTCACAATAGATTCCAGATTGGTACATTTTCCCATCAATTCCTGAATTGTTACACTGTTCTCTCCACTTGCATGTTGAGTACCAACATGAAGCAGATCTTGGAACAAAGGAACAGTATCAAGCCTAGCTTGACCAGCTGAACCCCCCTTGGTTTCTTGGCACCAGTAACCTTCACATGAAGGATCAAAAGATCCTCCATGATATGAAGTTGCCACAGATTGGGTCTTAATGCCTGTCACCCTGTCCTGTGTCACACTAGGTGTGGCATCAGTAGGGTGAGCCCTTTCTGCATGGTCATGCATCTCCTTAGTGACCACCTCTGTAAGGTTGGGTGAGACCTCATGTGTACCCATTGAGACTGAAAGATTAAGGTTTCTATATGCCTCATAAGATAAGGGATTGATAAGAGCATCAGTTTCAATGTTATCCTCACTATCACTTCCAACAAAAAGGGAAGTGTCAGGATAGGTTTCAAGGATTGGGTCTTCAATAACAAGGGTTGAAGGACCCCCTTGAGACTGTGCATGAAATGCTGCATCATCCATGGTCTCAAGCATGGATGTTTGGGTGTGTGTGCCAACCTCAACAGGTGGTGTACTTGATCCTGGTACAACAGGTGTTTCTAGAATGGGAGCTTCAGCTTGATCAAAAGAATGATCAGCTGGTTCATCAGCTTGAACAGTTTGTTCAGTGGCTGGAATATCATCAGTAGGTTGAATAACCTCAGGCTCTACAATGGGAGGAATGGGTGGAGTAGAAGAAGTGGGAGGTGGGGGTTGGGATGCACATGGGTTAGATGATCCTGCACCTCTAGAAGTAGATGATGAAGATACTCCCAACATATTTGGAAAAAGAGGATTATCTGCATCACCCTCAAAAGTTTTCCCTACCTTCCTCATAGATGTAAAAGTTTTGGAGGAATGTATGGATGATAAGAAAAGGTTTTCATGAGGAGTAATATTGGGGATTTCCTTTGAAAATATTCTGCCAAGAATCTAGGGTACATTAAAATTTTACCCTTGGCAGAGATGTTTGATTGCATCCCCTGAAAAATGAATTTTGAAAGATTGAATACCTGGCCATCTGCTAAACATGCCATTGCAGTAGCAGTAGGCACATTTATTTCATTCCAGGTACTATGTTTTGGTGAAAGACAAGTTTGGATTATGTGAGCGAACAGTTTCCAGATTCTTGGGAACTGGGCTTTGTTAAAAGTCACACGTTGGGTTACAGGGTAACCCATTCGCCCCACAATCGCAAGCAGGTTTTCTTTAGGCATAGAGATAATACCTGTTTCGTCATCTGGTTGAAGGTGAGTGCGAATGATGGCTTCGGTGAGGATAACTGGCTTTCCATCAACAGTGGCACGCCATTTATGTCACTCGTGGTGGCTGTTGCCCAGAATTCTCGAATGTGAAGACTTCTAATCGTCGGATTCACAGTTAGTGCATATTTGATTTTTGAGCGATTTAAGAAGTCTATGAGTGTGTGAAAACTCTATGTTTCTTTTCCTTTCATAAGATATGCCACGACATTATGTTGATCATGAAACTCGAGATCCATTGATGATATTCGACTTGATTTGCAGACTTTTAGAATTTTCAATTGCTTAAAGAGGGTTTTCTTGAGAGGGTTTTCTTGCAATTTAGGTCACGGTGAAGTGAATTAAGGTTGAAGATGAAGCATTTATAGTTTTTCAAATATTACCGGGAAAGGACTTAAATGCCCTCATCAGTATTAAATGAATACTAAATGACAAGAAATTTACACGTCAGCACCCCTTTATATTCTAAGTGCTGATCAGTAGGAACCCACATCAGTATGTAGATTTCATACTGATCAGTATTATCAATCATCAGTAGTTCCCCGCCTAGTCTTTCATCAGTAGTGTAGTCTTCTTATACTGATCAGTTAGATAAATATTTTGTACTGATCAGTATTACACTTCTTCTTTCGTTAGTAGTCACTTTGATGACTTGTATGTGTCAGCTGATCAGTAGGAAAGTCTTTTCAACATGACAAAACTTTCTAAGTTGTTTTTCACAACTGATCAGTAGACACATAGACCTGGATTCCATCAGTAGTTACAAAGTTACATCTGATCAGTAGTTCCTTTAATCTACTGATCATCAATAACAAAGTACTTTTTTTTTTGGTTGGTTAGTACACAGTTCAATAATATGCAATGTATAGCAGTGTACTCAAATTTTTTACAGAATTTGACCAAGCACAAAGAAGTTTATTTTGTTTGAAATAGAATTAAAATCAATTTTGATTAATCATTCCGATTGAGTTCACAAGAAATGTAAATATTCCCACATCAAATGCTTTTGTGAAAAGATCTGCAAATTGATTGTCCGTGTGAACTTTTAAAACTTGAATTAATTTCTTTTCATTGCATTCTCTAATAAAATGAAAACGTATTTCAATGTGCTTAGTTTTGCTGTGTTTGACTGGATTGTTTATGATGCAAATTGTACTCTTATTGTCAACGAAAATAGGAGTTTTAAGAATGAACATACCATAATCCATCATTTGATTCTGAATCCAATGGAATTGAGAACAACAACTGGTAGCTGCAACATATTCAGCTTCAATTGAAGAAGTGGACACATTAGTCTACTTCTTGCATTGCCATGAAACCAGTCTGGACCCAAAGAATTGACATCCCCCAGATGTTGACTTCCTGTCCATGTTCTCCCCTCTATAATCATTGTCTGTGTAGGCAATTAAATCAAATTGAGACTCCTTTGGATACCACAAACCCAAGTTCCGCTTTCCCTTTAAGTATCTGAAGATCCTTTTTACAGCAGTCAAGTGAGAGACCTTTGGATGACATTGGTATCTTGCACAAACACAAACACTGAACATGATGTCAGGCCTAGATGCAGTCATTGATCTGTAGAGATGTTCATCTACTTCTTCTCCCATAAGGTCAGGTTCCAAGTGCTTGTGTGTTTCAAATGGAGTGCTTGCTGGCTTGCTATCTTGAAACCCAAATTTTACCAAGATATCATTCACATATTTGGTTTGGTGAATGAAGATCCCAGTTGGAATTTGCTTGACTTGAAGGCCAAGGAAGAAATTTAATTCCCCATAGAACTCATTTGAAACTTCTTGTGCATCATCTTCTCAAAGTCTTTGCATAGGCTTGTGTTGGTGGAGCCAAAAATGATGTCATCTACATAAATTTGCACCAATAAAATGTCCTTCTTCACAGTCTTGATAAACGATGTCTTATCAAGAGCTCCCCTCTTGAATCCATTCTCCAGCAGATAGAATGATAGAGTATCATACCATGCTCTTGGAGCTTGATGAAGACCATATAGAGCTTTGTCAAGTCTATATACCATATCAGGGTAGTCTGGATCTTTAAAACCAGGAGGTTGACACACATAAACCTCTTCTTCAATCTTTCCATACAAGAAGGCACTTTTGACATCCATTTGAAAGACTGTAAATCCTATGAATAATGCAAAAGCAAGAAAGATCCTAATTGCCTCCATTCTAGCTACAGGAGCAAATACTTCATCATAGTCAATGTCTTCTTCTTGAGTGTATCCTTGGGCAACAAGTCTGGCTTTGTTCTTGATGACAATGCCTCTTTCATCAGTCTTGTTCTTGAAGATCCATTTGGTTCCAATTACCCTCTTTCCACTGGGTAATATCACCAATGTCCACACCTCTTGAAGTTTGAATTGAAGCAATTCTTCCTGCATTGCTTCAACCCAGCTTGGTTCTTTCAAAGCTTGAGTTACCTTCTTTGGCACCATTTGAGAAATGAAACAGGCAAACAAGCATTCATTTAGACTTATGTGCAGTCTTCCCCTTGTTTGAACTGAAGAATTTAGGTCACTTAAGAGTTGTTCCATTGGATGTTCCTTGTTGATTCTTTGAGAAGGATGAATGTCCTCTACAATGGTTGATTCCAGATTGGTGTCATTTGTGTCTGGATTCTCCCCCTCATTGTCAGATGGTAGAGATTCATCATACTTAACATCACCATCAATGCTTGAAATTAGCTCAGGTGAAGGAACATCTTCAGCTTGAGGACCTTCTTCTTCTTGATATGATTGTGGTTCAGTTTCTTCTTGATCTTCTACAACTGCTTGAGATTGAACAATGCTTGGAGGGTCAGCAGTGTAGACTGGGAAGTACACAAATCCTTCATGTTCTTTGTTTCGAAGCTGATCAGCAGTTGGCCTCTGAATGTACTGATCAGCAGGAGCTTCAGTGGATAGGTACTGATCAGTATTTGCACCTGGTTGATACTGATCAGTAGGACCCTTTGAACTTGAAGCTTCAGCTGATTTTGTACCTGTTCCTGCATCATTACTAACCACAAAATGATATCCTAGGGATTTGGTTAGTTCATCTATATCAAATATCCAATCAGGACCACTACCATTTGCATTCAAGGTTTTCTCATTAAAAGTAACATTGGCACTTTCTTCTATTAGTTTAGATTTGATGTTATAAACTCTAAATGCCTTACTTTGTGATGAGTAACCTACAAAGAACCCTTCAATTACTTTGCTATCAAACTTTCCTAAATGTTCTTTTGTGTTTAAAATTGTACAATGACACCCAAATGGTTTCAAGAAGTTTATGAGTGGCTTTCTCTTGCGAAAGAGCTCATAAGGGGTCTTTGTACATGATTTTACAATTGACACTCTATTTTGAACATAACAGGCAGTGTTGACAGCCTCTGCCCAGAAAGTGATGGGAAACTTAGCATCTGCTAACATAGAACGAGCTGCCTCTATGAGAGTCCTATTCCTCCTCTTAGCAACACCATTTTGTTGAGGAGTCCTAGGGGCACTAAATTGTCTTGCTATGCCTTTCTTCTCACAGAACACATTCATGTCATGATTCTTAAATTCAGTCCCATTGTCACATCTAATGGTTTTTACCTTTTGATTTGTTGTGTTTTCTATCCTAACAAGAAAAGATCTAAGAATTTCTCCTGTTTCATCTTTAGAGTTAAGAAAGAATAACCAAGAAAAACGTGAGAAATCATCAGTAATAACCAAACAATATGACTTCTTTCCCATGCTTTGGATATGGGTTGGGCCAAAAAGATCCATATGCAACAGTTTTAAAATGGAATCATTTGAATTAACTTCTTTAGATTTGTGAGACACTTTGTGTTGCTTGCGTTTAAGACAAGAGACACAATGATCAAAACATGTAAATTCCTTTTGAGGTAGACCTCTTACAAGATCATTTTTGACAAGTTTATTCATGTTTTTGAAATTCATGTGACACATTCTTCTGTGCCACAAAGAGGACTCATCTAAAGATGCTTTTGATATAAAACAGTGTTCCTTTTCCAACTGTGCCTTTGCCATATCCAAACAGTATACGTTCTCTCTCCTAGGTGTTCTCAAAATGATCATACTTTCATAAATTTTGAACCTAGGATCAAGGACTATACATTCCTTTGTGGTGAAAAGTACAAGGTTCTTGCTGTCACATACCTGAGATACACTTACCAGGTTGTATTTCAGCTCTTTGACATATAGAACATTGTCAAATTTCATTCTGCCACAAGTAACTGTGCCTTTGCCAGTTATTCTTCCTCCCCTAGAATTACCCCCAAATGCAACATAACCTCCATCATATTCTACAAAGTTTTCCAGGAAGTCTTTGTTGCCTGTCATGTGCCTTGAGCAGCCACTATCAACATGCCATAATCTCCATACCTCCTCTTTCGACTGTTGGCTTGCTCTGCACATGAAAACGGGTTAATTCCTTTTAGGAACCCAAGCCATTGTTGTCTTGGGTTGTCCTTTAGCATCATTGTAATTAAATTGGTTTAAGTAAAGAGATGATGCATGCAGGGTCGTGGTCTTAGCAATTGAAGTGTCAAGAGTGGAATCAGTAGTGATTTTGTTAATGTTTTGTTGCTACTGACAACCCACACTTTGTTGCTACTGATGTCAGTTTTTGTTTTGGTATTACTGACGTCAGTACTCACACCCTTTTGACTTTTTTTGCTACTGACAACAGTTTCTGTTTTGATCCTACTGTTGTCAGTACACTTGGTCTTTACAGTTTTTCTTTTCACAATGTTTCTACTGATGACAATAGATGCCTTTGCTTGTGCCTGTTTGTTACTGTTGCCAGTAGCTACCTTAGCTTTTGCAGAGTTTCTACTTATATCAGTATTAACTTTGTTTGAAATCCTTTTTCCGTTGAACACTTGATTGTAACAACAGTTTTTCGCTATGTGTCCAATTTTACCACAAATGTAACAACATCTGGTTTCTGACTTGATGAATTTTGGATTTCGTTGTGTCATTAAATTGTTCAAGTTTCTTTGATTGCCACGTGGTGGAGTTTTAGCGCAGTTACAAGAACAATGTTTGGCTTAATTTGACACTTTTGATTTTTCAATCGTCAAAGGTTTTTGTGCAGTTTTAATTGGCACAGGTTTTGATTTGATAAAATTCTTTGACGTTGAAGCTTCATTTTTCTTAGCAGTCTGAACTTTTGTTTTCTTTACAGTTTGAGACGCTTGAATGACTGGTTTTCTTGAGATGATTTTGATAGGAGTAATTGGTTTTTCAAATAATTTTGGAAATAATTCTTTTACATCCTTTTCAACATCAATATTGACAGGGTCTGGGTTCAACAAGTCTTTTACATTTTCATTCTCCTTCTGAATGTCATAATCAGGGGTTGGAGGAATGTAATTTTGGTTAAATGGTGGTGACACATTGTTGTACCCAATTCCTTCTTTTGACTTTCCATGGATTTGACTCTTTAGGATTTTGTGACAACCGTCTTATTTCAGGCGAAAACCGCATTCTCTATCTTTGAGTTAACTATGATTTAATCTTATCTTTACTTGTCTCGTAAACTTGGGTGTGTCAGAATCGAAATCGGAATCACAAAATGAATCCTAATACCAAGAAAACACCTAGTGAACTTGTCTAAGTTCCTATCTAAAATAACCGGAAACTTTCAACTAACGAGAACGCTTAACAATGGAACGAACAAAAAAACGAACAAAGCTGAAACAGGCCCCCAATGCGCCGCCTGTTGCCCCAATGCGCCGCATTCGGGGCTAGTTCACCAATGTTTGTGTTTTTATAAAATTTAACTAAACGGACCCAAAACTTAAACCAACGTTTTGGTCCAGGTTATTAGAGCCCATGGCCCTCTTAAAAGTCCAGAAACATCACATATAACACACAAACATAACACATTTCATACACACACACCTAAACACAAACACTCTCTACACTCTCTCCCTCTCTTTGCAAAACACTCAAGAACACACACACACTCTCCTTCAACCACAGAAGTTTCACACCACAAATACAGAAATTTGACCACTTAAAACATCTAAAAATCGTCATCAATCAAGGAGGAAGAAAAGGGGTAGCATTTCTTTGGGTTAAAAGTTCATTACTAAGCTATTTGGGTCAAAATCACCAAGGAATCACTTCCACCATCTTCAAATTAATTTCTACTCGGTATAAACCTCTTTAATCCTCTGTCTTTTTAACTCATACTTGTTGCATGTGCAATACAACAACAAAAATTAAGTTTTTACAAAGATTTGTGGCTATTTATGAACAAAATCGGGTTTGCATGAAATGGATGTTTAGATCCATGAAATTGTGTTTAAAAACTCAATATAAACTGTAAAACATCAAGTATTTGGATGTATTTATCATTGCATGTCGAAATCCACCACCAAAATACCATTTTTAGCACAAAAACGATTTTGACCATAAAGCTGTAAGTCCTAGGAATGCGGCGCATTCCTAGATAAGCAGCCAGAAAAATTTGCAAATTTTCGGTATAAGACGTGATCTTGAGCTTATTTCTTCAAACCGAGTCAAATAACCTGTAAAGAGCTAAACTTACATGTAAAGGGACTAATTGAACAAGTTTTCATCATTTTATGTTTGGTATAAATATATGAATTATGGCTATAAAAATTGTCAAGCGGGAAAGTGTTAAATTGGACTTAATGATTTTGGCGCGGAAGCGCTGCCCGATTTTCGGTAGACCAAAAACCAACACTTATAATAAAAGCATTTCGTTGTCTAACAAAGTTATAAACATTAGTATTTATCAAATCTTGGTATTACTATAGGAGTTCCGTGATTTCCGACCCATTTCGACCCGTTCCGACCGCTCTCTCTCTATTGTGCTATTCTCCGCAAACCGTGAGTTACACCCTCCTTACTCTTACATTTTAAGTACTCTTTTTGGGGGAAACATGAGATCAAATTCTTTTGTGAACAATATCTTTATGTGAACTATTTTACGTGCTTTAAACTATGTACAACGTATTGTGTTCTATTTTTGGAAACTTTTGAACTAATCGAGCCACTTTTCTATCGTTGGAAACTTTGAACTAATTGAACTACCTTTCCATTTATGGAAACTTTTGAACATTGGAACTCTTTGAACACTCGAACTTTGAGAACTTTTGAACTATTTTAGAACATGGAACTAATATGCGTAAACAACATCAATTGTTCGGATTGGCTTACTTTAGACTCCCTAGGTTTGCCTTTTTGGATATTTGATTAGACAATGATAGCTTGGTTGTATTTTTGGAGCAAAACCCTAGGTGAGGATATAACGCCGTAAGTGCAAACAAACGATTTTTAGAGACGAAACGAACTAAATTCCCCGCAGATTTTCTTGGAACTGAACTCTCACACTATTAACACAAGCCGTTAGCATAGATTATGGGTATCGATACTTAGGATCGGTCACTCCTTACTTATGGGTAGCAACCTGGGTACATATTGCTAAGTTCTCGCGAACTCGAACTCTAGACTGGAACTAGTGGGCAGGAACTTGACCAGAATCGGATTAGTGTGGAAAACTAAATCTTACGTATATTAAGCTTAGTGGTTGGTACAACTCGAGGATCATAGGTCTTTATTTACGCATATGCTCACTTACTGTCTTACACATGTGGATTTATCCACCGCTGAGGTAACGACTACTCTCACTTACTGTCTTACACATGTGGATTTATCCACCGCTGAGGTAACGACTACTCTCACTTACTGTCTTACACATGTGGATTTATCCACCGCTGAGGTAACGACTACTCTCACTTACTGTCTTACACATGTGGATTTATCCACCGCTGAGGTAATGACTACTCTCATTTATTGTCTTACACATGTGGATTTATCCACCGCTGAGGTAATGACTACTCTCACTTACTGTCTTACACATGTGGATTTATCCACCGCTGAGGTAATGACTACGCACTTTTACCGTTTGCTACGCGACTTGAACTTGGAACTGATCTTGAACTTTTATGAACTTGGAACTGATCTTGAACTTTTATGAACTTGGAACTGATCTTGAACTTTTATGAACTTTGAACTTGTCTCGAACTTTTACGATCATTAAACTCTTGAATTGGACTATTACGACAGTATATAAACTACCTTTAAGCGATTGCTTATCCGCTTACTTTTTTTTGGAAAACGTGGTCCTTATATATATACTTGTCGAACTCCTTTTAGAAACCTATGGGTCAACTTATAAACTGTAACTCACTCACTACGTTTTCGTAATTGACACTTTACCTCATGTTTCAGGAACTAAGCGTAAGTTATGAAGTGCATTGCTCAGGCGGGTCAAGCCAGTTATGTGAAGTGTAATCCGGGAACGAGGCCTTTTATCTTTTGGGAATTTTTATCAAAATACTTTATTATGTATTTGTCGTATTAAACTTACGAATCTTGGTTGTATCTTTTGAACATGGATACCTTTTCAATTTCAATTTAAATGACTTGAACCGTTGACTTTTGGTATAACTCGTGAAATGATTCTTTGCTCTTCACATTCCGTGTTTCCGCTTTAGCGGGGTGTGACAGACTTGGTATCAGAGCACGGGTTATAGTGAAAACGGTTTTAAAAAAATTTTAAAAAGTTTTCGAAACCAAAACTATAACCAAGGCTTTTCAGAAAATTCATTTTCGGGTTCAAAGTTTAGTATATTATTTTCCGCAATTGCATGATTATCTTTTTCAACTATGCGTGATTTGATCAACCATCCATAGTTCAAAATGAATTATGCACGAACGGAAAAGGAATTGCTATCGTTAACGGTTTTTGGGTCGAGAAATTCCCGGTCTTATCAATTCCCGATTCTCACATAACTGACCCGTGCATGCATTTTTCCTACGTTTCTCCTATTTTAGTTTCCCCCGTATTTATGTAGCCCCCTATTTGCAGATACGTCATGTCTCAGTCATCGCACTCCCGATCCCAATCACGATTGATCCCACGAGCCGACTCCCCCTCGCACGAACCCTCTGAGGGCCATACGGCTTCCGAGAGTCGGCGTCATCAGACGACTGACCCGACGGAAGACACGTCTATGACCATCAGCAGCAGTAATGGGTCCAGCCCGAGGACAGTACTCCCACCTCCTAGGCTGGTACCCGTTGCAGCACCACCGCAGCCCCGAGGACCCAACGCTAGAGTACCTACGCATCAACAATCGGGCCCGTTCCGACCCGCACCTCCTCAGTCTTTCTTGGATCCCTACGACCCCGCTTTGCGTACTCCAGTCGCGGAGCGCTACGCGTGGGATCGCCAGTTCCTCGAAGAAAGACGTTGTGCCCAAGAGGCCGAACCCTCCCGACCCATGATGCCACCTACTCACCAGCCTCTTCCACCAGATACGTTTCTCAACCTGCACCGTGAGGTCCGGAGACTCGCGGAGGAAGCCCAAGAGCAGGGTCTCCTTCTCTTCGAGGTCTCCGACGCCGCACACAAGTTGGCCCAACAGTCAATGCGGATCATCACATCGGCTCAGGCCACCGCTTGGACCGTGCAGCGTCTCTCGAGAGCATGCTTGATCATGGGGGAGTTTATCGTAGCCATTGCCGCCAAGATGTTCTTTAAAGAGCATTATTAGGCACACTTTCCTTTGTGTTCGTACTGTACCGGCTTAGTCGTAATTTTTCCATTTTACACGACTTAAGCTATTATCTATTATTTCCTATGTATTGTACTTGTATTTCTTTCGGTATTTTGTTCTATATACTAAAACCTCTTATTATTAATGGAAATTTCTATCTTCTATTATTTACACTTGTCTTATCGCGTGAATCCTTTTACTATTGTCAAACATTAATGCTAATCCTTGAATCATCATCGTGCGTATACTGTTACCTTTCTCGTACACTCTTTTACTACTATCGTTACCATACTTGCGCTAATTGCCCACTCTCACTACTCTTGTGTACTCGATAATTGTTAACTTTTGAGTTGAATTCCTGTAGTAAATTCCAATTTGTGAGTTCTAAACTAGTTTCTTCTTTCCCTTGTAGAACCATGCCTCCCAAGAGAAGTCGCGCTGATCGCATAGCCAAACAGATCGTTGTGCAATTCCAAGCGGTACTTCCAAGCGTGATCGCCCAGATCGTCGCTGGAATCAACCAAGGGATCTTCGGAATCAACGAACCCCTTCTCCCTCTTGTACCAACTAGGCAGTACGAGGACGAGGATTTTGGAACCAACCGCCTACCTCCCCCTCCAGCCCTCTTCCAGCGAGGAGAGAATAAGAGAAGGAAGATTCACCACCAACCCGCATGGACTAGCAACAACCCGGAACTCCCAACCGTAACCCGAGCCTACTCTGGACCGCACCCCCAGTGCAACAGGTGCCACTTCCATCATGCTCGAAGATGCCCGGTATGCAGATTTTGCAACGAGGAAGGGCATTACCCCTTGTGCTGTCCAGAAAAAGCAATCAAGCGAGCCAGAAAACTGCGGTGCCTCGAGTGTGGAAGCGACCAGCACCTCCGTGGGGATTGCCTCTTAGAGCATACCACAGCAACCCTCGGTGCTCTTGCAATCACGGCCGAGGAGACCCATCAGGACCCCAATGCAGCTACCGGTATGTTCCCTGTCGAATAACCAATTTCTTCCATACTATTTGATTCAGGAACCGAGAGAAACCTTGCCTCCTTAGAAACTAGACCCCTCATCAACATAGGACCTAAAGCCATTGCGGATAACTCCCTATCGAATATGCCAATGTACAATAGTCGAAGCCGCGAGCACAAACTTAGGGTATCCGATACTCCACTGGCCTAAACCTGCTTCCCATCAAGCCTTGACGCTATCGTTGGGATGGACCGGTCACCCCATTTTCGAGCCAAGATCGTCCGTTCCGACAAACTCGCCCGTATCCCTATTCAGAAAGCGAAACTCCCGTCGTTCAGGAGGACAAACCTGGATGACAACTTCGCGACGTGCGTCCCTTGATGATGCGCAAGTACCTCGAGAAGGACTACGACGCATCCTTCACTCACGACGTCGAATGTAAATCTCAGGAAAGCCGAGTCCAAGACATTTCCGTAACCAAGGACCAACCAGAGTCTTCCCTGAGAAATTGCCTGGCTACCGCCAAATCGACAAATGGAAATTCCGAATGGACCTTGTTCCTGATGCAGCACCAGTTGCCAAGACACCCTACCGTCTGGCACCAACCGAGATGCTAAGGCAGCCAAAGCCGCTGTAGGAACTCCTAGACCTCGACTTTATCCACTCAAATCCAATTCCATGGGAAGCCCAATTTTCCCTAACAAAAGGTAGACGAACCCCTCCGTTTGTGCACTGAGCGTCATGAACGCATCGAGCCAACCGTCAAGAACCAATAACCATCCCCGAGGATCGACGACCCATCCGAGTAGTTGCAGGAAGCAACTTACCTCTCAAAAGTCGGCCCCCTCCCGGATTATCACCAGGTTCGTGACATTATAATCAACATTACCAAAAACTGCATTCCCCAAACTCGATGAAAGCAATACAAGCCTCCCCTCTGTCAGTAGGCCTAAACAACACACTTTCGGTATTCATGAACTTGATGAACAAAGTGTGTAGGCCGCACTTAGACGATTAATTACCATACTCCTTGTTAACCTTCTCACTTACTCAAGGGAGATCATGTGAAACATCCCAAGCTCTCTCTAGAACTCTCCCGAGACCAGGAGTTGTACGCCAAATTCCCAAAGTGCAGATTCTGACCCCGAGAAGAACATTTCCCCCGATTCTATAGTCAACCTTGAAGGAATTCGAACTCAGGCTAAACGTAACTCGTTACGCCAAGCTCCAAGCATGGGTTCTGAAGCCCGAAGGTATTCGCAAACTCGTTTCCGTCAAGAGCTGTAACACTTAGATCTAAAACACACTAAAAATTTTTTTATTTTTTTATATTTTTTTTTATAAAGAAAACATTCAACAATATTTACATAACTTCACCAAAATAAAAGTTATCGTTTTACTTCTACTAACATAAAATTTAAGATGTTTAGAGCGGAAGCTCGTTACAAAAGGTTTAACTTCATTTTAGGTCCCCCTCCATTCTTCCTATGCTTGCCTTGCAAAATCGAGATCCTTTTTACCTACAAACATAACAATCCATAATATACATTAGCATTAAGCTAGTGAGTATACTTAATAACTTAGTGATACATCTCCAAGACTATTTAAAGTCTTACTACATAACCTCGCGGTATAGAATTATAGATAACTCTACTCTTTCTCGACTAATAAAAGTCAATTCTAATTCTCATCGGCATACAAATGTCTTCTCTATGCTTCTCTAACATAATAATATGATATGATATCATTCCCATGCTTAAACTACTTTAAAACACGCTAAAAACTGATCTAGGTACTAGTTGCTCCGCAACTAAACATTCTGGAAAACTAGAAGTACAAATTAGAAGTAAGACCAGGAGTAAAACTAGAAGTAAAACCAGAAGTACAAATTAGAAGTAAGACCAGGAGTAAAACTAGAAGTAAAACCAGAAGTAAAACCATATGAAAATGAGTCTTGTATACTCACCTTGATGTCGAATTACTTTCACTATCTTTACGTTGCTTTCCCCTTGCCTTTATCTTTCAAATCTGAGTTACAAGATCAAAATACTAAAACTTCAATACTCATAACAACATAACTAACAACTTTATCATACATTCTCTTCAAGAATCTAAACATTATCTTGTCTATTTATTTTCTACCCAACGTGCCACTATTAGGGTCTTTTGACCCGTTAGGCTTTAGACTTACATAGAAACATTCTAACTACCATCTACCTTTTACACACATGAAAAATGTATAAATTCTTTCTTTCCTTAACATCTTTCTACCCATTGCCATTCCTTGGGTCATTTGACCCGTTTGGCAACATCAAATGGAGAAATCATAACACCATACTCTATCTTCTTCATAGAACTTAAACATACAAATTCTAACATTAAATTAACATACACAAATGCTCAAATTAACAATTCTCAAGATTATCCCCAAATTATAAAAACCTAATTTTATCAATTAAACATTTCTACTCTTCAATTAAACATCCAATTGATATTATAACACATAATATAAACTCAAATTCATCAAATAATAACAAATATATATATAAATCTACCTTCTCCACTCCAAGGTCAAATTAGCTAAATTCCTTTATCTTCAAGTCTTAATTCCTTATACACTTCACCAATTTAACACTAATTTTGAAGGAAATTGAAATCTCTCTTAGCCTAAATCACTTACACACACTCAAGACACATACAAAAACATCAGAATTTGACACCTAGCTATCTTACTCATACCAATTTTCGGATTTACACTTTTAGTCCCTCAACTTCTCAAAGCTTTCTAACTTACAACAATTATTAGAATTATTAACTAATTAAGTCCTTTCTAACTAAAATCAACTATCTTTCTTACAATTCTAGTCCTTCACTTACATAATTTCTCAAATAATATAAATATAACACATTTATATTATAAACAATTAAAATACTTACGAAATATTTAAATTTCCGAAAACCGGGATGTTACAAATCTTCCCTCCTTCAAAAGATTTCGTCCTCGAAATCTATTCTTCAAACAACTTGGGATAAAATTTCTTCATTTCATCCTCCGGTTCCCAAGTAAATTCCGACCCCTTTCTATGCTTCCATTGAACCTTAACCATACTAATTTGTTTATTTCTAAGTTGTTTTATTTTCCGATCGAGAATGGCTACCGGTTCTTCTACATAATTTAACTTCTCATCGATTTCTATATCATCTAGTGGAATAAATGTTGTTTCATCCGCAAGACACTTTCTTAAATTTGACACATGAAATGTAGGATGTATCTTACTTAAAACTTCGGGTAATTCTAATCGATAAGCAACTTTTCCGATTCTTTCTAAGATTTTAAATGGCCCAATATATCTCGGACTTAGTTTTCCTCTCTTTCTAAATCGGATCACCCCTTTCCATGGGGAAACTTTCAACATCACAAAATCACCAACTTCAAATTCTATCGGTCTTCTCCTTTTATCGGCATAACTCTTTTGTCGATCTTGAGCCATCTTAAGTCTTTCTCTTATTTGATCTATCTTCTCCATTGTAATTTGTACAATTTCTTTTTCTCCCAATTCTCGTTGTCCAATTTCGCCCCAACATATTGGTGTTCTACATTTTCGTCCATACAACATTGTATAAGGTGCACAATCTATACTCGCTTGATAGCTATTGTTGTAAGAAAATTCTACTAACGGTAAATGATCATCCCAATTACCTCCAAAATCTATTACACATGCACGGAGTAAATCAACCAATGTTTGAATTGTTCTTTCACTTTGCCCATCGGTTTGAGGATGATAAGTCGTGCTAATATTGAGTTTCACCCCTAATTCTTCTTGAAAACCTCTCCAAAAATGAGAAGTAAAACGTGTATCTCTATCCGAAACTATCGAAATTGGAACTCAATGTCTTACCACAATCTCCTTCAAAAACAACTCCGCCATTTTCTCCGAAGAAATAGCTTCTTTAATTGGTAAGAAATGAGCACTTTTAGTCAATCTATCCACAATTACCCAAATAGCATCATTCTTTCTTTTAGACTTTGGTAATTTCGTCACCAAATCCATAGTAATATTCTCCCATTTCCACACCGGTATTTCTAATGGTTGCATCTTTCCATAAGGCTTTTGGTGTTCCGCTTTAACCTGTAAACATGTCAAACATTTTTCTACATATTTCACTATATCTCTTTTCATACCCGGCCACCAATAATCTTCTTTAAGATCTCTATACATTTTCGTACTACCGGGATGAATAGAATATTTTGACTTATGAGCTCCGTCTAGTAAAACTTTCTTACAATCCGATGTATTAGGAATCCAAATTCTTCCAAATCTAGTCTTTAAACCTCGGCTATCTTCCATTAAGTTTTGCACTTGACCCACAATTCTTTCTCTTTTCCAATTCTCCTCCTTAATTGCTTCTAATTGAGCCTCTTTAACCGAATCAAAGAAATTAGCATTAATAATCAAAGCTAAAGAGTAAAGTTTCATTTCCGGTTGTGAACTCTTTCTACTCAATGCATCCGCAACAACATTTGCTTTTCCGGGGTGGTATCGTATATCACAATCGTAATCCTTCACCAAATCTAACCATCTACGTTGTCTCATACTAAGATCATTTTGAGTAAAGAAATATTGCAAACTTTTATGATCCGTATAAATTGTACATCTTTCTCCATAGAGGTAATGCCTCCATATCTTTAATGCAAACACCACCGCCGCTAACTCCAAATCTCGTACCGGGTATTTCTTTTCATTTTATTTCAATTGTCTCGAAGCATAAGCAATAACCCTTCCATGTTGCATTAAAACACATCCTAAACCGGTATATGAAGCATCACTATAAACTACTAAATCTTTCGTTCCATCCGGTAATACTAACACCGGTGCTTCACTTAGTTTCTTCTTTAAAATCTGGAAGGCTTCTTCTTGTTTTTCTTTCCATTCAAACTTCTTATTCTTTCTGGTTAACTCGGTTAAGCTCGAGGCTATCTTAGAAAAGTCTTGAATAAATCTTCGATAATACCCCGCAAGACCAAGAAAACTACGGATTTCCTTCACATTTTTCGGAGAATTCCAATTGACAATTGCTTCAATTTTCGCCGGATCTACTTTTATACCTTCTGCATTTACTACGTGACCCAAAAATTAAACTTCTTCTAACCAAAATTCACATTTAGAAAATTTTGCATATAATCTTTCTCGTCTAAGAATCTCCAACAATTGTCGTAGATGATCCGCATGTTCTTCTTTACTCCTTGAATATATCAAAATATCATCAATAAAGACTATAACTGATTTATCTAACATCGTTCTACAGACTCTATTCATTAAATCCATAAAAGCAGCGGGGGCATTTGTTAAACCGAAAGGCATAACCAAAAATTCATAATGACCATACCTCGTGCGAAAAGCTGTTTTCGGTACATCTTCTTCCTTTACTTTCAACTGATGGTAACCCGACCTTAAATCTATCTTTGAAAAGAATTTCGCTCCTTGTAACTGATCAAACAAATCATCTATCCTCGGTAACGGGTATTTATTCTTGACTGTTAACTTATTAAGTTCTCTGTAGTCTATACACATACGCATACTACCATCTTTCTTTTTCACAAATAAAATCGGTGCACCCCACGGAGAAGAACTAGGACGGATAAAACCCTTGTCTAATAATTCTTGTAATTGACTCATTAATTCTTTCATTTCGGCCGGAGCTAATCTATATGGAGCTTTTGCTACAGGTGCAGCACCGGGAATCAATTCTATTCTAAACTCTACTTCTCTTTCTGGCGGCAAGCCCGGAAGATCTTCGGGAAATACATCTACATATTCATTCACTACATCTACTTCTTTTAATTCTTTCTTATTTTTCTCTTTATCTACCACATACGCAAAGTATGCTTGACAACCTCGGGACATATATCTTCTTGCTTTCATTACCGAACAAACCGAAATTTCACCACACTTTTTCTCTCCATAAATAATGGTTTCTTTTCCTTCTAAATCGGTAACTTTAATAATTTTAATCTTACATAATATAATAGCATTATTCTTCTCTAACCAATCCATACCAACTATAACATCAAACTCTCCCATGACCATTGGAATCAAATCTATCGTAAATTTTGTTGATTCTATCTCTAATTGATTATCATGATAAACATCTGACACGAGAACAATTCGATTATCCGCCACTTCTACTTCTAAGGGATACTCTAGCTTACTAAGAGGTTTAGAAAACTTCTCACAAAATTTACTTGACACAAAAGATCTATTTGCTCCCGAATCAAACAACACATAAGCAGGTTGAGAGTTTACAATGAAAATACCTGAAACGACATCAGTCGATTCTTTTGCTTCTACGGTTGTGATTTGAAAGGCACGACCACGACCTTTATTATCTTCAGCTTTCTTTCCACTACCTCCTCTGTTTGAGCAAATAGTAGCAGGCTCAGTAACTTGGGTGTTTGGGGTTCAACCTCTTGACCTCCTGCTAAGAAGTGCAAACCTATCAAGCTCTTGGCGAGCCTAAGGTGGTCAAGTGGTTGGTTGAAGAAGGTGATCAGAATATGATTACTAAGGCAAGTAGGTATTCTGGTGAGATAATACTGTGTGTGTGGAGAGGATGGAATGTTAGCGTCCCTTTGAACTGCATCAGGGTAGGGTATTTATACCCAACAATCCCAAACATGGGAAACGGTTGGCCATAAAGGCTTATCATGGCTCTTGAATGCTATTCATGGGGTTCCAACGTTTGTGACTTTATTGTCATCATAATGATGTCAACGGTCTGAATCCTAAGGCAGGAGCTTAAGACCGTCTGGCACAATGCTTAGAGGGAACAGCAATGAAGTCAAGGACCAGGAACCCGGGAGCCAGGAGATCGGACCCGGGATATCGGGAGCCGAGAGGCCGGGAGCCGGAAACCTGGAGGCCGAGAGCCGGAATGCCAGGAGCCGGGAGGCCGGGAGGCGGGAGCTGAGAGCCGGAAGGCCGCGAGCCGGGAGCCGGAGGCCGCGAGCCGAGAGGCAGGGAGCCAGAAGGCCGGGAGCCAGGAGCCGGAGGCCGCGAGCCGAGAGGCAGGGAGCCAGAAGGCCGGGAGCCGGGAGCCGGAGGCCCGAGCCGAGAGGCAGGGAGCCAGAAGGCCGGGAGCCGGGGTGGAAGGGACTAAGAGCCTTTCCTTGATGTAGAAGGGACTTAGCCTTTATACTGTGTTGTGTTAGCTTTTTAGGGCTTATAGGCTATATGTATCGAGCCTATTCCCTACTAACACTATCATGCCCCCCAGTTAGGTTTTAAAAAATAAAGTTTTGAAGCCTAACTTCATGCATTTAATGGCTTTGCTTTGGGTTTGACCTTTCCTTTTCCACGGTTGGCATGTCTTTGCATAGTTAATGTCTATGATATTTTTTAGTATCTGCACAAGTAGGTCTTTCATGAAGTGGATGAAGGAGGATGGTGCCAGATTGCTAAGTGCATACATATGGACTTCAAACTGATGGGGATTTGAACCTTCAGAGTGTGTCCATCACAAGTATTCTTTCCATTGTACTACGACATTTGGATAAGTAATGTGTCTATGACACTTTTGACTATCTATTGTGCCCATGACACATTTAGATTTGTATTGTGTGCATCACACTTGGATGGTCAAAGGTAGATTGACTAAGAAGAATGCCCATCTCACTCGATGTAAGGAAGACAAAATGTGGTGGGATGTATGGATTCTGCCATTCCTTCTAAAAGGGATTTATTAGATGTCTTCGCAATTGTGCTTAATCACGTACTTAATCACCCTAATGTGATATATGTGCCTTGGGATGCCAATAGGCATTTCTTCTGCATAAGAGACATCTTGCAGACTCTTTACCCTGATGTTGGGATTGCAGTGCTGCCTTATTCCGATCCATTGGGTCACGGGGATATGTTGTGTGACAATGGTATGTTGAAGACTCGAGCTTTTCCAATCAGGAGCTGACTCTTGGAAAGTTTTGATATGTCTGCGCCAAACATCCTTACTCTCATTTCACGAAAGCCTTAGTATTTTCTCTTTGTGTTTGTAACACAATTTCATTTGTATGACTTAGCCCTTTTCTATCATATGATATGTTTGGACTACCATTTGTAGTTTTTTCTATTCGTGTATGTTGTTATAAATTTTGTATGTGTTGGTTTTACATTATATAACCTTGAAATGAAAAAATAATGTATTATTGGATGATCAGACCAATAACATTTATGTGGCTTCATAGCTTTGTCAGATGTCTATGTTATAGATGTCCAAGACATTCTTGAATTTTAGGTTGGTGTCTATGACACCTATTGAATATTACAATATCATTGTGCTTATGACTCTTTCTTGTGTGCCCGTTGCATGTGTTATGCCCATGGCTTATTACATACAGTGACTATGACAACTGGATGGCAGTGACAAGTTCTTATATGCCTGTGACATTTTTCAGATGCATGTAGCATCTTTTAAAGTTTATATTTTGCTCGTGGCACTGTGCCTATGACACTTTTTGTTGGTTAACCTTTATTTATTTGTTACTCGCGAGGATTGTCGCTTCCCAATGAGAAGTGCTTGTCTTTCCCCAAGTAGGTGAAAAGACGAAAATGATGATGTGCATGTTTGGCCTAGACAAAAATGTCCATCTTAGCCTAGGTACTTGGTCTGAACGTTGTTCAGAGTTATGTATATGATGATGTGCATGTGTGGCTTGGATTTAAATATCCATCTTGCCCCAATGCACTTGGTCTGAACGTTGTTCAGAATTATGTAATTGTGTATGCACGTGTGTGCAATGTCCTAACCTTGTAATATAAGGTATTGCTTCATTTGGTATTATTGGGATACATGATTAGACCAATATTATTTTATTCAGCCTCATGGCCTTCCAAGACTTTGCGGGATACATAGATCGGACCACGTGTTATTCTTGAACATGACATTCCATGATTTTGACAAAAAGTATTTATTAATTGAAATAAAATATGAGAGTAATCACCTTGAAGAATGTTTTCCCATGTTGATACCAAGTTCATCATGTGTGGTGAATATGTGGCCGTCTAAGGTAATCTATGTCGTCCTCCTTCTTCTTCCCACCACAATCCTTCTTAGTTGGGGATTTGTTCACCTATGGTCTAGCTCCTGGGATAAGGTGTTCGATCTTTCCTTCCTTCATTGACCGCTATGATATCCTTGCTACTTTTATCTTGAAAACTTGTTGCCAAGGATGATGGCACCTGCACTGTTTTATGTTGATAGGCTAGATGTGCTGAGACTGGTTGTCAAATCTTGACAAACTGGTCGGGTGACAGGCGGTGTGCGGCCGAGCGGAAGATGAGTAGGCTGGTAGGGAGGAGGCAAAATCCCTTCACTTTTGGGAGGGGGAAAGATCCTTCCTTGCTGTGTGTAGGTACGGTCCTTTTCTGTCAGAAGGAGTTATATCATTCCCTCTTGGGAGGATATAAGATCCCCCAACAATCCGAAACAGATTACTCCTCCAAAAAGACAAACAATTACAATTATGGTATGCCTGCAGGATAGCTTCCTAACACAAACAACCAATTACTCCTCCAAAAAGACAAACAATTACAATTAGAAGGTTTAGCGTACGACTAAAAACATCAAACCCAGCTTGTACCCGGCTACACTCCCGGTACACCGGGCCAAAACTCCCGGTACCCGGCCAAAACAAATCAATAGACAAGCAAACACGCTAGGCTTTAACATACCGCCGGAAGCCGAAACCTTTAAATACCGTCGGATAAAATAAAAATGATAGTAATGAGATGATGGGTTGATTTGGTTATGGTCCCATGTTTAGACAAATTGAGTTTTACATCTTTTGTTACATAAAATTAAATACTCATTTGATTTCATGAAAACAACAGCAGCAACCTCATCATCCCCATAATACCCCTCATAAACAATATTCTAAATACTGCCTGTCGCCATAGCCATACAGCCGGTCGAAACACCGCCGGTCCACAAACGGATCACCGCCGCCGGTCCTATGTGCCGGTACAGGGTGCTACCGCCGGTCCATGGGACTACGGTTCTAGGTGGCCGGTCCATTATGGTGTGGACCACCCGTACATGGTGTCAAAATTTGGTAATTCGTTATCAATTTCGAATCATTTTCTCGAGTCCTCTATGTATTTATTAGTTATGTACCAATCATATCTTCATCAAACATAAGTCATTTTAATTTGTGATCAAAGAAGCTTTACAGGGAGATATTTTCTTGTGTTTACCCTTCATATCTCTAAATATATCTTCACAAAGAAGAAGAAAATGCTTCATGGTCTTAAGATGTGTAATCTGCATGATGATGAATATGAATAACATAGTCATCATTATAACCATGTTTTCGATCATGCTTGTATATATTGTGATTCCCATCACACTAATGATAATGCCATTTATGGCGATGGTGATGATGACGATGATGATGATGGAGACTATGACTATGCTCCAGCTGCATCCATGGAAGACAAGGGACCGCCGATACCCGGCTAGGCTTACCGCCGGTACTTGTTGTGGCGATTGACAAGGGACCGCCGGTACCCGGCTAGGCTTACCGCCGGTACCCGGCTAGGTTTACCGCCTGTACTTGTTGTGGCGATTGACAAGGGACCGCCGGTACCCCGGCTAGGTTTACCGCCGGTACTTGTTGTGGCGATTGACAAGGGACCGCCGGTACCCGGCTAGGCTTATCGCCGGTACCCGGCTAGGCTTACCGCCTGTACTTGTTGTGGCGATTGACCGATGCTTACCACCAAAGCTTACCGCCGGTCATTGCATATAAATTTGTCTTGGCTTTTTGAAAATATACAGCAAGTGATAATTTTCAAATTATTAATATACTTCAGATCAAATAATTTAAATGGTGTTATTTAATTATTATATATTTGAAATCGCATGAGTGGATGCAAACATGCAACTTTTGAGGTGGCACAAAAATATCAATTTTTTGCCAAATTGGCCGGCTGTCCAAGCTGGCCAAATATCAAGGTCGACACTAAATATCAAGTGTGTCGGACAAAAATATCAGGTCCGGACAAAAAATATCAAGTCCGGACAAGAATATCAAGTTTGTCAGGATATGTATTATGCATGGATTGCTAGTATGTCATGATGGATATTATGTCTGGATGCCTATTATGCTTGGATGGCTACTATGCCCAGGTGGCTATTACAATCCAGTCGGCGGCTGTCGATCAGAAGTCATATCCAAGGCTGTCAGGATCTGATTAGGTGTAAATGACACGTATTATTCTTTATCCATGAAAATTTTGAATTGTGCCCCGTGAGACTCTTAAATTTGTATTTTGCTAATGACACTTTAAGATCTATCTTGTGTCTATGGCACTTTTGGATCTGTATCGTGTCCATGACACTTTTAGATCCATATCATGACATCCTGTCTCTAATTATGGTTACGTCCACTGGGGTAGGGAATTTGACCATGTCATGGATGGTGGATGAAATTGTTCTAAACTTTTATAATGCATGCCTGCGCAATTGGACATTGTAGGCTGAAAGTCTTCATGGCATTCAATATCTTTGTGGGATACAAAGATCTGACTAAGTTAAACCTTTTTCGTGTCTGGCCAACATCAATGGTTGCCTATGACATTTTTTAGACGGATTAATATTTTGGACATGGCATCCTGTCCCTAAGTGTGGCTATGCCAACTAGGATAGGGAATTCGACCATGTCATGGATGGTAGATGGAATTGGTCCAAACTGTTGAGGGCCTGCCCAGTAGGACATTGTAGGCCGATGATGAACTAATTCTTGCTAATTTTATCATTTTGATCCAGTAGTAAGGGTATTCTCCCAACATTAACTACATGCTTATTTTGCCTACTGATCAATGTGTCTCACCTGAGAAGCTGACCAAAGGAGATTGTGTTGTATCGTTTTGAGTGTTTTTCCTTCTAGGATAGCAACCATAGAATTGGCAGATGTACCTCTTCATTCGTCATTTATATGTAATTAGCTAGGGTGGTGAATGGGGTGTTGGTGGTTGTTTTTGGTTTATGTAAACCTATTTGAGATAGCAACTGTCTTCCATGGAGAAGACGAATTTGTGAAATTAAGAAATGAAATAAGATGGAAATGAAATGAAACACCGTTGCTAAAACGGGTCCCACGGATGGCGCCAATGTTTGAGCAAATAGTAGCAGGCTCAGTAACTTGGGTGTTTGGGGTTCAACCTCTTGACCTCCTGCTATGCAGTGCAAACCTATCAAGCTCTTGGCGAGCCTAAGGTGGTCAAGTGGTTTGTTGAAGAAGGTGATCAGAATATGATTACTACGGCAAGTAGGTATTCTGGTGAGATAATACTGTGTGTGTGGAGAGGATGGAATGTTAGCGTCCCTTTGAACTGCATCAGGGTAGGGTATTTATACCCAACAATCCCAAACATGGGAAACGGTTGGCCATAAAGGCTTATCATGGCTCTTGAATGCTATTCATGGGGTTCCAACGTTTGTGACTTTATTGTCATCATAATGATGTCAACGGTCTGAATCCTAAGGCAGGAGCTTAAGACCGTCTGGCACAATGCTTAGAGGGAACAGCAATGAAGTCAAGGACCAGGAACCCGGGAGCCAGGAGATCGGACCCGGGATATCGGGAGCCGAGAGGCCGGGAGCCGGAAACCTGGAGGCCGAGAGCCGGAATGCCAGGAGCCGGGAGGCCGGGAGGCGGGAGCTGAGAGCCGGAAGGCCGGGAGCCGGGAGCCGGAGGCCGCGAGCCGAGAGGCAGGGAGCCAGAAGGCCGGGAGCCAGGAGCCGGAGGCCGCGAGCCGAGAGGCAGGGAGCCAGAAGGCCGGGAGCCGGGAGCCGGAGGCCCGAGCCGAGAGGCAGGGAGCCAGAAGGCCGGGAGCCGGGGTGGAAGGGACTAAGAGCCTTTCCTTGATGTAGAAGGGACTTAGCCTTTATACTGTGTTGTGTTAGCTTTTTAGGGCTTATAGGCTATATGTATCGAGCCTATTCCCTACTAACACTATCATCCTCCTTTAAGAAGCAAAGGAGCTTTCGGTCCTACCAACAACTTCTGATTTTGCGGCAACTTTGGGCATTCACTTTTAATATGCCCCGGGTCCTTACAATAGTAGCAAATTCTTATTGGATTAGGACATTCACTACTAATATGACCCGGCTTCCCACACGTATAACAACCCATTTGACCGAATTTGCATTCTCCCGAATGATTCTTACCACACTTTCTACAACCATAATCTCTTCTTGATGACTCTTTCTTTTCAAATCTTCTTCCCGAACTTCTACCCTTTTGTTCAAATCTTTGCTTCTTATACGGTTCTTGCACATACTCCACCTTGCGTTTCTTCCTTTCTTCTTCAGTTCTATTCAAAAGATCTAACTCCCTCCTTCTAGCCGCTTCAACCATATCCTCAAAAGTCTTAGGATTATTAGTGGAAACATGTTCTCTAATGTCGGGACTTAAACAACACAAATAACGATCCATCTTCATCCGTTCACTTACAACATATTCCGGACAAAACCCCGCTCTATCAAGAAATTCATTAGTAATCTCATTCACAGTTTTGCTTCCTTGTTGTAATGATAAAAATTCCCGAGTAATTTTGTTCACTGCCGAAGGTGGACAGTAGTACTCCATAAATTTCTTCTTAAAGTCTCCCCACGTCATCTTCACAATCCCTTCAGCCGGGAATAACCTCACTATAGACTCCCACCAACCTTTAGCTTGATTTCGAAGTAGGTTCGATGCATAAATCACCTTATCCCTATCCGCACACTTGCAAGTTAGGAATGCACCTTCTACTTCCATAACCCACCGCATACTAACAATGGGATCAATCTCTCCAAGAAAGAGTGGTGGATTACAGCTTGCGAAATCTTTATACGTACACCCCTTCTTATAACTTTCTGTGGGTCCTTCTTGATGATCAAAATGATCACCCTCACTTCCTGAATCTTCTTTCTCTTTCTGCTTCAATTCTCTCTCCGCGAGCACGCGGTCTATCTTCTCATCAATAATCTCTACTACGTCATCTCTCACCCGTTTAATAATAAACGATATTGCTTTCTCAAAGGCTTGGCTAATCTCCTTAGCCACAATCGTTTGCATATCTACTTCCTTGTGACCATCATCATGATGGCTACCTTCTTCTTCCATTTTCTACAAACTGAAATTAAATTCAGTTAATAATGACATATAAAACTATAATCTATACACAATTATAGTTCATACGTCATACATATATACTTTCTAACTTTCTTGTCCCTTGTCCTTAACATGCTTCAATCATATTGGATACACATAATATGTCCAAAATTAGCGTTGGCCAGACGTTAATTTCAAACATATTAACTCTTGTACATCCAATACCATCAACGCATAATTAAGACTAAGGCAAATAACTCTTTCTCAACAATTAATCTTTCTTACTCTTATCTCTTCCGCAAGGCAAGCTTCTTCCCCCCTTACAAAGCCTCAGCTTGGGTTTAAGTATCAACCGAGATACCCAACTCACACAAGCCAAGGCTCTGATACCAACTAGTAACACTTAGATCTAAAACACACTAAATTTTTTTTTTTTTTTTTTTTTTTTTTTTTTTTTTTTTTTTATAAAGAAAACATTCAACAATATTTACATAACTTCACCAAAATAAAAGTTATCGTTTTACTTCTACTAACATAAAATTTAAGATGTTTAGAGCGGAAGCTCGTTACAAAAGGTTTAACTTCATTTTAGGTCCCCCTCCATTCTTCCTATGCTTGCCTTGCAAAATCGAGATCCTTTTTACCTACAAACATAACAATCCATAATATACATTAGCATTAAGCTAGTGAGTATACTTAATAACTTAGTGATACATCTCCAAGACTATTTAAAGTCTTACTACATACCCTCGCGGTATAGAATTATAGATAACTCTACTCTTTCTCGACTAATAAAAGTCAATTCTAATTCTCATCGGCATACAAATGTCTTCTCTATGCTTCTCTAACATAATAATATGATATGATATCATTCCCATGCTTAAACTACTTTAAAACACGCTAAAAACTGATCTAGGTACTAGTTGCTCCGCAACTAAACATTCTGGAAAACTAGAAGTACAAATTAGAAGTAAGACCAGGAGTAAAACTAGAAGTAAAACCAGAAGTACAAATTAGAAGTAAGACCAGGAGTAAAACTAGAAGTAAAACCAGAAGTAAAACCATATGAAAATGAGTCTTGTATACTCACCTTGATGTCGAATTACTTTCACTATCTTTACGTTGCTTTCCCCTTGCCTTTATCTTTCAAATCTGAGTTACAAGATCAAAATACTAAAACTTCAATACTCATAACAACATAACTAACAACTTTATCATACATTCTCTTCAAGAATCTAAACATTATCTTGTCTATTTATTTTCTACCCAACGTGCCACTATTAGGGTCTTTTGACCCGTTAGGCTTTAGACTTACATAGAAACATTCTAACTACCATCTACCTTTTACACACATGAAAAATGTATAAAATCTTTCTTTCCTTAACATCTTTCTACCCATTGCCATTCCTTGGGTCATTTGACCCGTTTGGCAACATCAAATGGAGAAATCATAACACCATACTCTATCTTCTTCATAGAACTTAAACATACAAATTCTAACATTAAATTAACATACACAAATGCTCAAATTAACAATTCTCAAGATTATCCCCAAATTATAAAAACCTTATTTTATCAATTAAACATTTCTACTCTTCAATTAAACATCCAATTGATATTATAACACATAATATAAACTCAAATTCATCAAAAAATAGCAAATATATATATATAAATCTACCTTCTCCACTCCAAGGTCAAATTAGCTAAATTCCTTTATCTTCAAGTCTTAATTCCTTATACACTTCACCAGTTTAACACTAATTTTGAAGGAAATTGAAATCTCTCTTAGCCTAAATCACTTACACACACTCAAGACACATACAAAAACATCAGAATTTGACACCTAGCTATCTTACTCATACCAATTTTCGGATTTACACTTTTAGTCCCTCAACTTCTCAAAGCTTTCTAACTTACAACAATTATTAGAATTATTAACTAATTAAGTCCTTTCTAACTAAAATCAACTATCTTTCTTACAATTCTAGTCCTTCACTTACATAATTTCTCAAATAATATAAATATAACACATTTATATTATAAACAATTAAATACTTACGAAATATTTAAATTTCCGAAAACCGGGATGTTACAAGAGCCACTGATTTCGCCATTCCAGCCAGCCAAGACCCGACTTATTGTACAAAAAGGGGCTCCCGAGAATGTTGTCCGTGGCCAGACATGAATGCGGATATTGCCTGGTATCCAGCCGAGCGCCTCACTTATTCCGAGGTCAAGGCGGAATACCGAAAACCATCTCTCAATCATCTCCGATAAGGATAGCCGATCTATGTCCCTTTTCCTTCGGAATGCCCTCCATAAAATCGCTAGGAACGCCACTAGATCTCACCACTCGTTTCCCCTGGTCGAGTTCACCTATGACAACGGCCTCCACGCCAGCACTAAGTGCGCACCTTTCAATCTCTATATGGGCGCAAGTGTCGATCACCGCCATGTTGGCTGGAAGCTGACGATTGACAACTTGCAAGGTCCGACGTCTCCCCCTACCCGTGAGGGACTGGAAGCATCCCGTACCCGGCAGAAGAGCTATGCCGATAACCGAAGGAAACCCCTCGAATTCCAAGTGGGCGATAGAGTACTCCTAAAAATATCGTCGTGGAAAGGGGTAGTCCGTCTCGGGAAACGCGGCAAGTTAAGCTCGAGGTACAAGGGTCCCTTTGAGGTAATCGAGCGAATCGTCCCAGTGGCGTATCGACTCCAACTTCCGCAGACTCATTCGAACGTTCACAACCTCTTCCATGTCCCGCACTTGAAAAAGTGCTTATCGGACGAAGCCATTGTTATTCCACTGGACGAAGTCCAGATCGACAACAAACTTAACTTTATCGAAGAACCGCTTGAGGTGTAGAACGAGAGGTCAAACAACTCAAGCAGAGTCGTATCCCTATTGTCAAGGTTCGGTGGAATTCCCGACGAGGTCACGAATTCACGTGGAAACGTGAAGACCAGATCCGTCAGAAGTATCCACATCTGTTCGAGAACACTTCTTCATGATGAGACGAACTAAATTTCGGGACGAAATTCTTTTCAACCCGGGGAGAATGTGACAACCGTCTTATTTCAGGCGAAAACCGCATTCTCTATCTTTGAGTTAACTATGATTTAATCTTATCTTTACTTGTCTCGTAAACTTGGGTGTGTCGGAATCGAAATCGGAATCACAAAATGAATCCTAATACCAAGAAAACACCTAGTGAACTTGTCTAAGTTCCTATCTAAAATAACCGGAAACTTTCAACTAACGAGAACGCTTAACAATGGAACGAACAAAAAAACGAACAAAGCTGAAACAGGCCCCCAATGCGCCGCCTGTTGCCCCAATGCGCCGCATTCGGGGCTAGTTCAGCAATGTTTGTGTTTTTATAAAATTTAAGTAAACGGACCCAAAACTTAAACCAACGTTTTGGTCCAGGTTATTAGAGCCCATGGCCCTCTTAAAAGTCCAGAAACATCACATATAACACACAAACATAACACATTTCATACACACACACCTAAACACAAACACTCTCTACACTCTCTCCCTCTCTTTGCAAAACACTCAAGAACACACACACTCTCCTTCAACCACATAAGTTTCACACCACAAATACAGAAATTTGACCACTTAAAACATCTAAAAATCGTCATCAATCAAGGAGGAAGAAAAGGGGTAGCATTTCTTTGGGTTAAAAGTTCATTACTAATCTATTTGGGTCAAAATCACCAAGGAATCACTTCCACCATCTTCAAATCAATTTCTACTCGGTATAAACCTCTTTAATCCTCTGTCTTTTTAACTCATACTTGTTGCATGTGCAATCCAACAACAAAAATTAAGTTTTTACAAAGATTTGTGGCTATTTATGAACAAAATCGGGTTTGCATGAAATGGATGTTTAGATCCATGAAATTGTGTTTAAAAACTCAATATAAACTGTAAAACATCAAGTATTTGGATGTATTTATCATTGCATGTCGAAATCCACCACCAAAATACCATTTTTAGCACAAAAACGATTTTGACCATAAAGCTGTAAGTCTAGTGAATGCAGCCAGAAAAATTTGCAATTTTCAGTATAAGACGTGATCTTGAGCTTATTTCTTCAAACCGAGTCAAATAACCTGTAAAGAGCTAAACTTACATGTAAAGGGACTAATTGAACAAGTTTTCATCATTTTATGTTTGGTATAAATATATGAATTATGGCTATAAAAATTGTTAAGCGGGAAAGTGTTAAATTGGACTTAATGATTTTGGCGCGGAAGCGCTGCCCGATTTTCGGTAGACCAAAAACCAACACTTATAATAAAAGCATTTCGTTGTCTAACAAAGTTATAAACATTAGTACTTATCAAATCTTGGTATTACTATAGGAGTTCCGTGATTTCCGACCCATTTCGACCCGTTCCGACCGCTTTCTCTCTATTGTGCTATTCTCCGCAAACCGTGAGTTACACCCCTCCTTACTCTTACATTTTAAGTACTCTTTTTGGGGGAAACATGAGATCAAATTCTTTTGTGAAAAATATCTTTATGTGAACTATTTTACGTGCTTTAAACTATGTACAACGTATTGTGTTCTATTTTTGGAAACTTTTGAACTAATCGAGCCACTTTTCTATCGTTGGAAACTTTGAACTAATTGAACTACCTTTCCATTTATGGAAACTTTTGAACATTGGAATTCTTTGAACACTCGAACTTTGAGAACTTTTGAACTATTTTAGAACATGGAACTAATATGCGTAAACAACATCAATTGTTCGGATTGGCTTACTTTAGACTCCCTAGGTTTGCCTTTTTGGATATTTGATTAGACAATGATAGCTTGGTTGTATTTTTGGAGCAAAACCCTAGGTGAGGATATAACGCCGTAAGTGCAAACAAACGATTTTTAGAGACGAAACGAACTAAATGCACGCAGATTTTCTTGGAACTGAACTCTCACACTATTAACACAAGCCGTTAGCATAGATTATGGGTATCGATACTTAGGAGCGGTCACTCCTTACTTATGGGTAGCAACCTGGGTACATATTGCTAAGTTCTCGCGAACTCGAACTCTAGACTGGAACTAGTGGGCAGGAACTTGACCAGAATCGGATTAGTGTGGAAAACTAAATCTTACGTGTATTAAGCTTAGTGGTTGGTACAACTCGAGGATCATAGGTCTTTATTTACGCATATGCTCACTTACTGTCTTACACATGTGGATTTATCCACCGCTGAGGTAACGACTACTCTCACTTACTGTCTTACACATGTGGATTTATCCACCGCTGAGGTAACGACTACTCTCACTTACTGTCTTACACATGTGTATTTATCCACCGCTGAGGTAACGACTACTCTCACTTACTGTCTTACACATGTGGATTTATCCACCGCTGAGTTAATGACTACTCTCATTTATTGTCTTACACATGTGGATTTATCCACCGCTGAGGTAATGACTACTCTCACTTACTGTCTTACACATGTGGATTTATCCACCGCTGAGGTAATGACTACGCACTTTTACCGCTTGCTACGCGACTTGAACTTGGAACTGATCTTGAACTTTTATGAACTTGGAACTGATCTTGAACTTTTATGAACTTTGAACTTGTCTCGAACTTTTACGATCATTAAACTCTTGAATTGGACTATTACGACAGTATATAAACTACCTTTAAGCGATTGCTTATCCGCTTACTTTTTTTGGAAAACTTGGTCCTTATATATATACTTGTCGAACTCTTTTTAGAAACCTTTGGGTCAACTTATAAACTGTAACTCACTCACTACGTTTTCGTAGTTGACACTTTACCTCATGTTTCAGGAACTAAGCGTAAGTTATGAAGTGCATTGCTCAGGCGGGTCAAGCCAGTTATGTGAAGTGTAATCCGGGAATGAGGCCTTTTATCTTTTGGGAATTTTTATCAAAATACTTTATTATGTATTTGTCGTATTAAACTTACGAATCTTGGTTGTATCTTTTGAACATGGATACCTTTTTAATTTCAATTTAAATGACTTGAACCGTTGACTTTTGGTATAACTCGTGAAATGATTCTTTGCTCTTCACATTCCATGTTTCCGCTTTAGCGGGGTGTGACAATTTCATCCATGGTTTTTGAAGATTTTTCAAATTTAGTTATTGACAACTTGATTTGATCACATTCTAGCTTGGTCTCAGCCATTTTGATCTCTATGGCATCTACCTGTTTTAATGCTTTGTTTCTTTCCCATGTCAAAAACTCAATTTTTTCTTCATATTTTAGTTCATTTTGTTGGTATGCCTTGACTTGGTTTTCAAAACTAATTATGATGTGTCTATACTCATTCCTGCTTTGATTGGCCAGTTTCAGTTCATCACAAACCGTTTGGTTGTGATCCCCGTACTCTTTCAGTTGTTTAATGCAGTTTGGAGTACAAAGTTTTGAAAGTACCTCATTTGGAATGGAGTCATTCACATCAGCCATCAAGGCTTGATTAGTCACAGCATCACCAGCTCCAAAACTCCAATCATACTCTCCTTCTTCATCAGTTGTTGTTGTGAGAGTTGTGGAAGATTTCTCTTGGTTGCTTTGATTTCTTTGAAATCCTCCCTGTCTTCTTTCATGGTGTGGATTTTATGCACGTTTTTGAGTACTATCCTTGTTTGGACATTCTCTAGCAAAATGACCTGGTTCTTGACAATCATAGCATTTTACCTTGCTTTTGTCAAAACCAGCATTGTCATTTCTCTTTACAACAAAATTTCTTCTTCCACTCCGTTGAATGAACCTTCTTGTTCTAACACTTAACATGGCCATTTTCCATTTAAGGTCCATTTCTTCAAGATCATCAGCATTGAGTTGTTCCAGGTCCTCAATAATCAAACCTGAGTTCACATGGCTAGAAAAGAAAGCTTCTCTAGTTGTGTCATCCAAGTTCTCATATCTTGGTCCTTTTGAAGTACCACTTCCACCAGCTACAAAACCTTGGTCACAAGGAGTTTCATTTACTTCAGGAGCTTTTGTTGACACAAAAGCAATATTCTGTGGATTGTTGCTTGTTTGACCATTCTTTGAGCTTACTTCCCCTTCAAATACTCTTAACTCATTGAAGACATCATCTAGTTCCATATATTCCAAGGCATCTCCTTGCCTATAGGTGATGGTATATGGAATCCATTCTTCAGGAAGAGACCTTAAGAACTTCCTGTTGAGAGTGTCTTTGGAAATGTCAATACCTACTATTTCCATTTCACTTGACAGTCTGTTAAATCTGTCAAAGATCTGGGTTAGTAGCTCTCCTCTTCCTGCTTTGAAGGCTTCAAATTGTTGATTCAGGACCTCCTTATAGTTTCTTCTAGTGCTTGCATTTCCACCAAACCTTTTCTCTAGAGCCTCCCAGAGAGTCTTTGCATCTGTGTATTTGCAAAACTTGTGTTGGTAGTCATTTGGAATAGCCAACAACAAGCTGCTTAAAGCTTGACTCTCTATATGTCTTTGTTTCTTTTCTTGATCTGTGGGTGGAGCAGCTTCTGTGCTTCAAGTTGCAGTGGTTATGGATTTGTTACCATTTTAAACCACTTCCCACAAAAGGTAGTTGGTTTGCAGCATATATTGGTGAATTTTGATTTTCAATAATCTATAATTTGAGGAAGATAGAACAGGGACTCTGTTTGCTTGAACACCATCATTCAAGTCTGCCATTTTCAAAAGTTTTAAAGTTTTTGAAGATTTAAACACAGTTGTTTAACCCTTATTTTAAATTAGATCTAGAGCACCTTAATGCTCTGATACCAATTGTGAGGATCGAATCAATTAGAGAACGAGATTAATTGATTTAATGATTTAAGATCTAACAAACACAAATGTGTTGCAGCGGATTGTAACACCCCGACTAAAGCGGAATACACCAGAGGCATTACAATTGTTCTTAACTCGTGTTCCTCTATTAGGTTATAATAGACACATTTAATGGTTTAAATGAATGCATTAAAGATGAATAAATGTTTTACAGAAAAGTAACCGAAAAACGACAAAAGACTTAAATTATTCATTAATGTCATTAACTAGGTCCAAGCTCTTATGTTTTCTTCAAGCAAACCTATCCATTTCCTGTATCATGTAAAAAGTAAACGTCAATACAAAAGTATTGGTGAATAAACAAGTTTAAGACACGAGTATAAAGTATTAAAAAGATTATGTAATAAATAGTATAAAAGTAATATAAATGAATATGTAAAATGTAGTATAAAAGAATGTATAATAAAAGAATATATAAAGATTGTATATTGAAAGCAAGTATAATATGTGTATAATGGCATAACACGCGTTTGTATCAAGTCTGATGTATATCATATGTGATCAAAGTCACATAGGGTCCGGTCGATGGCCTCGACATTCACAGTAACACGTCGGAATGTCTAATAACGGCCAATAGATCTATCACGTTTCCCGTTTAGTATATACATATAATGAATGATTGATTGTTTGAATGTTTGATTTATCGTGTGTGCATCTCATAATGATTGTGTCACTTGATTCATTCCAATGTTTGCCATAATACAAAAATATAGTATCAAATATGAATATAAGTACATATAAACATAAATGACTTTACGAATGAATATAATAAGAATGACTTTTATGAATGAATATCAATATGAATGAATTACGATGAATATAATACAAAAAGTATACATATAAACATGATTATAAGTGAGTATATAAACATGAATATAAGTTTTAATATGAATATAAGTATGAATCTCAATATGATTATAAGTCTGAATATACACATAAATATAAATATGAATATAAACATAAATATGAATATGAATCACCATATTACTATAAGTATGAATATATACATAAAATATAAATGTGAACATAAGTATGAATTAAACATAAAAGTATGAATATAAGTATGAATATGAATGTCATGATACAGCCCAAAGATTTATATAATAAAAAGGGCATCGAGTTTACTCACATGATTAAATACGGAAGTAGATACGGATACTAGATTATGAATACGGAATACGTTGAAAGGAACACCAAACTTGCCTTTACAAATCTAGAAATAAGAATAAATATGAATAAGAATATATCATGAAATTAGAGTTTTCTAGATTAGAGTTTGAATAGGACAAGATTAATAAGATGATGATGGTAAGCTTGAGTAACATAAAAGATAAACATGATTAGGGATTATTATGATGAAAAACAATAGAATTGGGAACCTTTACAATCGATTATGGGAGGCTTGAAGTTTTGATTATGGAGCTTTGTGTTGGTTCGATTTTTGACAAGAAGACACCAATTTATAGAGTTTGAAAGGTGATAAAGAAAGGTCAAAATGTAACTCCCCTAATAATCAACTCCAAATTTAATTATTGTAGGTTACAAAAATAAGTGGTTAAAGAGGTGTTTAAAGCCATAAATAAGAAATGTGTAACTATTAGTCTACCACATTTGACCAAATTTGAAGGCTAAGAACAAGGAAAATGTTTGAAAGGTTTAAAGTATTTGCCATGAATGCAAACATACATACATACATACATAGTTCCTTGCATGCATGTATTAATTAAACTACTTGTCTTAACACATTACTAGAATTACTTGCATTTATATAAGTCCATGTGTATTAAACACATTTTAGTGTACATTAATGTACACATGCAAAATAACACATTAATAATGTTACATGATATAATAAACAAGGTTTAAATAGAATTAAGATAACCCAAATATACATAACTCAAATCGAACTTTTATAAATCGTCAAATGTATACAATTACAAAGTCCGAATTAAAGTTACAAGTCAAATATCGGGTCGAATTCGGGCACGGTGTTACACGGATAAACACAATTTGTATTGAACAAGGTTATGATTAATTGAGTTAATTTGTAAGAATAAACGATAAGAACAAATAAACACAATTATCAACTACACCTCAATTGACTTGTATTAATTTCGAGAGAATACAAAATTACACAGTCAACGTTATCATCTCAATATGATAAAGGAAATACTAAATACAAATCCTTGAGGCTACTAAGCTATGATCAAGTACAATTACACTTTTGTAAAAACTAATACTATAATCTATAGCCATACTCTATAAACATGGTTAATCTCTAATCAACCTGTCCAATCAACTGAATAACAATTCCCAGTAAAGTTATCTATTGTTTTTTCTAACAGTTTCACGTTCTATTCTTCAGACATAATAATAAATAATTCTTGTTTGGGTCGTAAGGAAAATTAAGTTTGTTTAAGGTGATTTGACTTATTAAGTCCATTTGGGGATTGAAATTAAACTATGTTTTTTATAACAACTCAATTTCGTTTTTAGGTTTTTAGTTGCATGGTTTAACTATTTTATATTTTTCTTATGTTTAACGTACCTAGAATTTGTAGTTCACATATATATATATAAATTATTTTTGTCCTTTGTCTTGAGTGTAATGTCAACTCATGAGTTAAAAGGTCACAAAGTCAATAGTCTCTTGCTAACGGTAATCAATTCTTTTAATTTTGTAAAAGTCATTATTTTGTAAAAGTCATTATTTGATTATTTGAAATTTTATTTTCTCATTTTTCTTTAATTTTCTACTCTTTTCATTTCAAATATTAGTAATATTTATTTATATATTGGGTTCCATAAGTCGTATTTTACCAACATTATTTAAAAATTGAGATCAAAATCACACGAGTAAAAATCCAAGATTGAAACTAATATTGTATATATTAATTGGGACTAGAATCTATATTATATCATTCAAAGCACTCTTAACCCAATAAACCGACATCATTTGAGAAAAAAAAAACATGTAAAAAGTAATATAAACAAAATGCATAGATAATACAAAATGAAAATCTCCATTGCCATTTACAAAACAAAATGAATAGATAATACTTTGCAAATCAATATTATTTTTAACAAAACTTGAAATTAGTTATTATTAGACACAATAGTTAATATTTATTGTTATTGCGGTAATTAAGTAGATATCATTTTAAATTTTTAAACTATTTTTTTATTTAATTTCATTAAATATTTATGGATTGAATTTTATCAACTAACATTAATTGTAAGGTATTTTAAATTATGGTTAGAAGGGTAAATAAATAATTTCAATTCCTTAAATTTTAAAAGATTAAGGATTTAAAGAAATGTTTTATAATATAATAATATAGGTTTAGGGACTTTAAAATAATAAATCAGACTAAAATATTTTTTTTTAACAAAATAAGAAAGTATGTTTGACTTTTAGTACATTAACAAGAATAAAATGTGTCACACATTAAATCATCAAACTCCAAATTACACTGAAAAACCAAAATAATTGACATGAAAGATTAGTCTTAAATCCGAACATAGTTTAAGCCAGACTTTTCATCAAGTCCCCTCGAGTAAAACTTGATCATGTAATCTCTTACCGTAAATTCTCTAAACATTCGAGGACTTTCTTTTGTGATAACCTTCTCAATAGGACCATATGTTTTTGGAGGTGTAGCCACACCATGATAAAAACATGCGACTGATGTTCTTGTTCGAGTTACGTTACCAATTGCTCGGTGTATTACACTTTTGAACTTGTCATTCGTTATGATCTGCAAGGAATAATGTCATAAGCATAATTTTTCACCAAGTTTTTTGAGGTAACTAATCAGCTTAGAAAAGTACCTGAAGAAGATCTCCGATATTGACAACAAGAGCTCCAGGAATAGGCTCAACATATACCCATTGGTTTTCATGTAAAATTTCGAGTCCACCGACCTCATCTTGTAGAAGTAGAGTTATGAAAGTAGCATCTGTGTGTTTGCTCACTCCAAGGGTCTGGTCAGGTTTCGGGCATGCAGGATAGTAGTGGCAAGCAAGGGTTCGACCCTTGTCGCATTCCAACTGTTTTAAGTAGTTTGATTCTAGCCCAAGAGCTTCTGATAGTAACTCAAAAAGAGTATCCACAAGCTTCTTGAGATGGTTTAAGTAGTCAACGGTAGCATCTCTGCACAAGTTGATGTTGTAACTTTTTTGTGACAAAAGTAATAGATATAGGATATTTAAACACATGAATTACCGAAGTTGAAATCGTACCTGCAAACTTCAGGCAAATCTTGAGGATTAAGATGATACGAATTCAACATATCAACAAGCAAAGTATCCCTCCAATTAGCTGCTTTAGACATATAAAAATCATAGTTCGTGTTCAACTTTACCATCCTCTCGGGGTCTCTTGAATAATAATCTTTTTTCAACTCGACATCTTGCTCGTTAAACTCACAAACCCTGTTCAACATTTCTTGAAGCACTTCCATTGGTATTCCATGATTAACCACTTGGAAAAAACCCCATTTTTCCGAAGCGTTTTTCACTTGTTGAACAATTTGTTCTCTTCTCGAACTAGCCTTATCACCGGCCCCATGAAGATCTATGGCGGGAACTCGTAAACTAGTTCTAGTAAGTTCCAAATCTTCTGCTAGTTCTTCAGGTGGTCGGATGAATATATTTGGAATATCTACAACCCCACCAGCTGCTGCATCGATTAGTCCCTTAACACCAGCTTTTGTGTCGTCAAAAGCTTTTAGTTGTTTAACTCGATCATCTTGTGCCATTTTTTGTTTGACGGAAAGTAGGTTGTTTGATGGAGACTATAAATACAGATTACTCTTTGTGAAACCATTCAAGTTATGACAAACTTTCAATCATATAAAAATGTCAAGTTGTTTGTGGCTGCTTCAATGACATAGCCAAGTTAACTATATTGAAATCCCACAATGCCATCAACTACATAAATTAAATATCTTGATCTAAAACTTATAAGAAACTTATAAGAGCTTAATCTAATGTTTTTGGTTGGTCTGCATTTTTTTTAAAACTTATTTAAAATAGTTTTTGACTTCTAAAAAACAAGTTGCTTCAAGTATCTTATAAAATTATATTGAGATTATAATATGGTAAATTACATAGTTACACATAATAAAATTTATCTTTCTTAGTTATTATGTACTATCATTTTACATTTTTAAGCTAGAACTTCAACTACATTGTCGAACACATCTACGAAAAAAGTTGATCGTTATATAAAAATTGTGCAAAGTTTCGTTTGAAAGAAATTTTAGTAAACTGGTTTGAATTCCATGAAATCATGAATCTTGAAATTCTACAACGGAAGGAATCTGATTCAATTTTGACAGATTCCAATTCTTTCATTTGTCCAACCAAACAAGACGCAACAGGAATTTAGAATGCCAATTTCTTTCCAATTTCATTAGATTCTATGAACCAAACGGGGCGGGGCCTAAGACACAAAAGAAAAACACATGCTACTAAAATAGATGCAACATTAAAGGTGAAAGCAACACATTAAAAGTTGTACATTTAATTTCTAAGTTTTATCCGGTTGATTGAAAGTTTCTTTTAATATCGAAACAAAAATAGCCGGTTTTAGATATAATATAGATAATAAAAAAAACCTTAAGTATGACATAGATAAAATTAGACAAGTTAATTGCTATTTAGTAGATATAACCCAATGTTTTCTATATAAACGAGTCAAATTCTCTTTCTCACAGCAAAGTCCAAAAGGTAAATCATTTTTCTATAACAGTAATGAAAGTTTTAAGTGGTGCATTCTTGATTTTTCCAAATTATTACATATTTTGGTCAATATATAAACCATCACAACATCTTTGTTTTGATGTAGAAATTTTTAATTTTCAGTAAAACTATCTCAATATTATTTAAATTTTTTGGATATTACAAATGAAAATTAAAAGTATTGGAAAAGCTATTTTTATGAAGTATGAGGCGAATGATTGTTGGCCAAGGTTAGGCACTTTCACACATGCGCTCTACGTTGTGAGATTTTGTAAACAAGGAACACACTATTTTTAATTGAGTCTAGACGGAACAGTTAACTTAGACGGCTCAATCCTGAATGATCGAACACACTTTATCTTATGAAGGTCACATAAACACTATGGTCGTATTTGCAAACTTGGGATGTCAACTCAAAAAAATTGAACAAATTAATCCATAGACCGTCCTTATCGTTTCATTCATATAACATATTTAGTCATTTACGTTTAAAAATTCCACCGATCGTTATATTTTGCTTAGAGTTAACATGTAAAACTAATGACATCCAAATAAAGAATATATGTCGTTACAACTTCTAAATAAAAGAGGATCGGTGTAATGTTTAAGCCTAAAGGACGAAACATAGTATTTGAATGAACGACCGGAGAATCTATTTTTTTTTTGACAAAATAAGAAAGTATGTTTGACTTTTAGTACATTAACAAGAATAAAATGTGTCACACATTAAATTATCAAACTCCAAAATACACTGAAAAAACCAAATTAATTGACACAGATCATGAAAGATTAGTCTTAAATCCGAACATAGTTTAAGCCAGACTTTTCATCAAGTCCCCTCGAGTAAAACTTCATCATGTAATCTTTTACCGTGAATTCTCTATAAATTTGAGGACTTTCTTTTGTGATAACCTTCTTAATAGGTCCATATGTTTTTGGTGGTGTAGCCACACCGAGAAAAAAACACGCGACTGATGTTCTTGTTCGAGTTACATTGCCAAATGCGCGGTGTATTACACTTTTGAACTTGTCATTGGATATGATCTGCAAGGAATAACATCATAAGCATCATTTTTTCAGTTATTTATACCCTTCCCTTAATCAGGGACGTCACTGAGTTTTTGGACGTCCTGGATAACTAATCGGCTTAGAAAAATACCTGAAGAAGATCTCCGATATTGACAACAAGAGCTCCAGGAATAGGCTCAACAGATGCCCATTTGCTTTCATGTAAAACTTCGAGTCCTCCGACCTCATCTTGTAGAAGTAGAGTGATGAAAGAAGCATCTGTGTGCTTGCTCACTCCTAGGGTCTGGTCAGGTTTGGGGCATGCAGGATAGTAATGGCAAGCCAGGGTTTGACCTTTCTCGCATTCCAACTGTTTTAAGTGGTTTGATTCGAGCCCAAGAGCTTCTGATAGTAGCTCAAAAAGGGTATCTACAAGCTTCCTGAGATGATTTAAGTAGTCAACGGTAGCATCTCTGCACATAGAAATAAAAGTTGATTTTGTAACTTTTTTTTAATATTACCAATTATTGTGACAAAAGTATAAAGGGATATCTAAACATTTGAAATACCGAAGTTGAAATAGTACCTGCAAACTGAAGGCAGATCTTGAGGATTAAGATGATATGAATGTAACATATCCACAATCAAAGTATCCCTCCAATTAGCTGCTTTAGACATATAAAAATCATAGTTCGTGTTCAACTTCACCATCCTCTCGGAGTCCCTCGAATAATAATCTTTTTTCAAGTCGACACCCTGCTCGTTAAACTCACAAACCTTGTTCAGCATTTCTTCAAGCACATCCATCGGTATTCCATGATTAACCACTTGAAAAAAACCCCATTTTTCAGAAGCGTTTTTCACTTGTTCAACAATTTCTTCTCTTCTCGAACTACCCTTATCACTGACCCCATAAAGATTTATGGCAGGAACTCTTACACTAGTTCTAGTACGTTCCAAATCTTCTGCGAGTTCTTCAGGTGGACGGATGAATATTTTTGGAATATCAACAACCCCGCCAGCTGCTGCATCAATTAATCCCTTGACACCAGCTTTTGTGTCATCAAAAACTTTTAGTTGTTTATTTCGGTCATCTTGTGCCATCTGTTGTTTGATGAAAAATAGGTTGTTTGTTAAGACAAACTTTCAATCATATGAAAATGCCAAGTTGTTTGCGGCTGCTTCTATGACATAGCCGACAGGTTACCTATTTTGAAATCCCACAATGCCACCAGATACATAAATCTTTTATATAAACGAGTCGAATTCTCTTTCTTACGACCAAGTCCAAAAGGGATATCGTTTCTCTGTAACAGTAATGAAGCCGTTGACAAACTGATATACATAATGAGTAGATTGAAAGTTTTATGTGGCACATTCTTCATTTTCCAAATAATTACCGATTTGAAGTTTGAGGCAAATGATTTTTTGGCCAAGGCTAGACCCTTTCACACATGTACACGTTGTGAGTTTTCCTTCCCCTGTTTGCAGACACATAATTCCATTTGCATTATACAGTATGACTGTGTTAAAGCGGAAATCATTTTTATTCATAATTTGTACTGTTCTGTATACTAAATACGTCCCATATTCACATAGAAAAGAAGCAGAAACCATCTTTATTACACACAATATGTTTACAACGGATAAGGATAATTTATAACTTGAAATAGTCAAGACCAGACTTGTCGATGGGTCTTGAAAAGAATTTATCCATGTATTCACTAACTAGGAAATCTTTGTATGCAGGTGGACTTCCATCCTTAACGGGTCCATAAATCTTCGGAGGAACAGCAACACCAGTGAAGAAACTTGCTATAGAAATCCTTGGTCCATTGTGATTAGCCAACACTCTATGATCAACACTTTTAAACTTATCGTTTGATACAATCTACAACCGAAACAGATAGTTGTTACACTAATAATGAAGCAAAAGTGAATATGAATTACATCGTTCTTAGTTGAATATAAAGAGAAGTTAAAAGAAACCTGTAAAAGATCCCCGATGTTGACCACCAAACCCCCAGAAATAGGCGGAACATCAGCCCACTGGTCACGATGGCGAACCTGAAGACCCCCGATTTGATCTTGAAGTAGAAGAGTGAGGAACGAAGGATCCGTGTGTTTGCTAACTCCTAGAGTTAGTTCTGGTTCTGGGCATGATGGATAATATTGGCCCACGAAAGTACGCCCACGTCCACATCCCATTTCATTAAGGTGGTCTGATTCCATGCCAAGGCCTTCTGATAGTAGCTCCATTAGAGTACCACCAAGCTTTGTAACATATTTTATGTATTCAAGTATCGATTCTCTAAAAGAAAAAGCAAAATCTAATAAGATTACTTTTTTTGAAACGTAAAGACTCACACACATGTCACACAACGAATATATACTACCTGCAAACAGCAGGAACTTGATCCGCATCAAGATCATTAGAAGCAAACATAGACAGAGTCAACGAATCTCTCCAGTTAGCAGCTCGAGATTGATACAAATCGATATTACTATCAAACCTAACCGTGTTCCTTCGATCTCTTGAATAAAGTTTCATCTTAACTTCACGCTCTTGTTCATGAAACATACGGATACACTCAATAGTTTCATTCAACACACTTGTAGGTATTTCATGATTAATGACTTGAAAGAAACCCCATGCTTGAGAAGCCTCTCGAATTTGTTCAACAATATGAACTCGTTCGCTTCCACTTAAATCTATCACAGGAACTTGTAAGTTTAACTTAATGTTGTTTACTTCTTCAACAAGTTCATCATGTGGCCTAATGAATATCTTGGGGATTTTAGTAACTCCTGCATCAACTAATCCTTTTACGCCTGCTTTTGTTGCGTCGAATGACTTAAGTGCATCAACTCGATCGTATTTTTCGATATCATCCATTGTTTCAGTTTGGTAATACTGATTGAAAGAGATCAAGTTAAGTTGCTAAGTGGTAAAAATATTTGATCTATTTGTACAAGTCAACTCATATCACAGTCCTTTATCAGTGGACATGGTCAACTTTATTATTATTGTTAACATTACTTTATTGTTATAATTATTATTATTTTTATCATTCTTATTACAAAAGATATGATCGGATGGTTGGCGAAAAAAAGTTTCTTATTTTCATCCCAATGAAAAATTAATGCTCATTATTATTACTTCGTGTTATTATGTAACTTTCTGTTAAAACATTAGTCTATTGCTATCATGTTTGAACTTTGTCTCGACCTTATGGACACAAAATGTTTAAAGATCTCGATTTTCAGAACCTAGACAACAAATATACTCTGAATTAACAATGTACCAAATAAGACAAGGGCGGTGGAGGATATTAGCTTCTCCTTCGTTTTTTTCAATTGCAACTCAAGTGCGTATTATTTTAGCATGTTGTCTTTTACACAATCTAATAAGAAGGTATCTTCTAGCGTTGGAGGAAGATGAAGAACATGAGATTGATGAAGAAGGCGAGAATGATGAAGTAGAACAACTAGAAGATGAAGAATATTTGACGCATATCAACCCAACTGACGAGTGGTTTAATTTCAGAAACGATTTAGCCCATCAAATGTTCAATAGTCGGAGAGAAAGATCAAATCCTCAAAAATGATGAATCTTTTTTCTTGTTATAACTTCTAATATTTATTTTGTGATGCTGTAGGATTATATTATTATGCTCAAACCATATTTATATTAGCAGTATGTATGGATTTTTATGTCGGATCATGTTGTATGTTTTTGTGAAGCTGTATAATTTTCATAATGTACTTTGACAATTTATTTTTTTGTATCCTCAGACTATTTTTATTGTTGTAGTATAATTTTTTTATGTTTAATTAAATTGTATTTTATTAAATTTTCCTACAAAGATAATAAACCAAACACTGGTTTTTGAGATGACAATGAAACCCATGTATAAACCAAACAACAATTCTCAAATAACCACACTCATTCTTAGTCCATCTAGTTTTCAATCCCATACCCATAATAAATCCTTCAAGCCAACCAAACACACCCACTATTATATTGACGATTTACCTTGATGAAAAGGTTGAACAAGTTAGTGAGTGATCGAGTTGATTAAGCCTCATGTATGTTAAGCCGCTCGAATTTGCTCGACAATATGAGCTCGTTCACTTCCACTCAAATCTATAACAGGAATTTGTAGGTTTAACTTAATGCTGTTTAAGTTTTCAACAAGTTCATCATGTGGCCTAATATATATCTTGGGGATTTTTTGTAATACCTGCATCAACTAATCCTTTTACACCTGCTTTTGTGTCGTCGAATGACTTAAGTGCATCAACTCGATCTTATTTTGTCTATACATTTAATTTGGTGATACTGATTGAATGAGATCAAGTTAACTCATATCATGTAGTCCTTTATCAGTCTTACGTCAAAAGCTGGTAAACTTTTTCAGCCACCAGAGAAGACCAGATAATATTTGAAAAAATTTCAGTGTCATGATATGATATAACTACTACTTTTCTTGTTTACGAAAATTATTATGTAGTAAAACCATTTAGAAAGAGCCCGCTTTGACAAGCATTCATTCGTTTAGACATGAACTAGTTTGGTACATTTTCCAAATAACCTATTTTGACCCGTTACCCAACCTGTCTATTTTGCCTAAATCTAATTTAAAAGCGTCGTATGCAATAATGCAAAGTGAATGGGGTTAATTGGAGTATAAAATAAAATTCTAAGTTTTAACAGAGTAAGAAAACATCAAATTTTATTTATAATATAATTTTTCAGTATATCTGCGGTTCCTAAACGTTACAAAAGATATGATCGGATGGCAAGAAGAGAAGAGTGGAAACAAAGTAGAAAACAATGTGTTTCCAGAAGAACTACAATCAAAATGTCTTGGATTTGGATGTAGGTTTCTTCTTGTTGAGTGATCTTCTTGGAGTAGAAGTGGTCTTCATCCCGATAAAAAACATTAGTCCTCCCAACAACGCCAAATTCTACAAATTCGATCCACGATTGTTTATTAGAAAACCACAACTGTGCTAACTATATATTAGTGTATCGCTATCATATTTGAACTATGTCCTAGGGGAGACAAAACGGCCCCAAATAGGATCTGAATCTTGGCAACCTCATGGATAAATTTGAATAACAATTTACCAAAAAATAGTAATGGGAGACTGGTGTACGGTCTAACCTGTGTAAATTTGATAAACAGTTGAGTGAATTCCTTCTCGGTGTCATAGTTGTAGAAATCATATAAGATTGGAGTAGCCATGAGTTGGTGGAGAATCTGAAAACAAAAGTTTTTATTAAGACACAATGAGATAAAAGAATATGGCGATGACGAGTTAGTATTATACTAACCAGGAAAAAAGCACCAATTGTGCTACCAGAGACGAAAAGGAGGCTTCCAACACCCTTGAAGGCTATAGCTCCAGCAACCAAACGTTTGATCTGTACAAGTTCGTATCACAATAATTAAAACTACTTATAAGTTAATGGTAAATAAGTAAGACTCGGAAACTATTGAGTACATCACATGTTTAACCTCAAATTCTGGCATTTGAAAGCCGGTATACGTGGTGACATGCTTTGAGAACCCACTCAACTTGGGAAGAATGGTTTTTGCTGCAGGTCCTCCATCAACCCCGAATTCGCTGAACCTAAGACACATAAATAACCAGATACTCATAAGATCAAAATGGGACAACTGCGAACAAGTACGTAAGAGTGAAGATATTTAAGATGAACATACTCTTGCCAAGCAGAGAGAACGAAGACAGACACAAACAAAACACGACCTATGAAAGACATTAACGCCATTTACAATTAATTAAGGAAGGAAGGAAAAATATTATGAAGAAGACCCTTTTTAAGGTATTTGATCGAAATGAAAAATGATTCACTAATGATCATAGTCCACGTTTCACCTAAATCCCCACACGTCGACTTATCATATTATTATGTTATGTGTACTATTGCAATAATACACTTGTTTTCTTTTCACGAGTCCAAACCGTGTTTTGAAAATCTTATTATCGACATGAATTCATGATGATGATGTTGTTGGTGTTGTTGTAGAATATCAACAAAACATACCAAAAGTAGATTGTGTGGCTTATAATTTCGTGTGATGTGTGAAAACTCTTAGCGGGGTGTGTTTAGTCGTAAATTATTATGTATTTTTTAAGAATTTTTAATAGAAATAAAATAAAATAAAAAACACAAAAGGTAAAACACACCTTTGAATTAAGTTTTCCGAAAACTTCTCGATAAAAATAAAAACTTTTATAATTACAATTGTTTAAACTTATTTTTCTTATTTCCGTATTTCTCAAATAAAAAATGAAAAACAAGTTTTTGGATTTCATAATTTTCATTTGTATTTTATGAAATAAAAAACACCTTTTATTTTGAAAACAATAAAGATAAAAGAAAATAGAAGATTAGAATTTATTAAAAAAATATTTACACTAGTAACTAAATACAAAATATTATCTATAAAAGTGAAAATGATATTTTTTTTTTTTTTTCGTTTGTTATAACGATTTAGATGTATATTATGCTAATATGAAAAAATGAATTTAATTGCCTAATCATATGAACATAAGTTTATTATTACTTTCATTATATTTTATAAACTAAAACATAATAAAATAGAATCCTTTAAACTAGAACACTAAAAAAAGCTTTTAAATATGTCTGACCGAGAAAAAAAAGAAAAAAAAGAACTAGAAAAAAAAAATTAGCTATAAAAGCTCAAAAAGACTATAATGCCCCTAAAATACTATCTACTCACATGATCACTTTTAAAATCTATATCTATATCTATATCTATACTATATATAAACCATTTGGGGTATTTTTCTTAATGTTGAAAATTAAGAATAAATTTACTAAATTGCCCCTTCATTTTATTGTTATCATTAATTTGTCAACTCAACTTTCCATAACAACTATTAACTCAACTTTCCATAACAACTATTAAATTTTTCAAAATATAATACATATTTGTTCCCTAAATGTTTAAATACAATTTAAACATAAAATTTAAATTTAGGGTGATTTTCTTTCTATTAAGTTAATGCCTTAAACGACATAATATACATTAATATAGATTTTATCGCTCAAAATGTTTTTGTCCCGCTGCATTGCACGGGTTTTCTGCTAGTACATTATAAAACATTTGAGTATAAAGTGTTGAAATTTAAACATTCTAAAATTACTAAACTGCCCTTTTAATTAATTGATTATTAAATAATTAAAATTATAAATTTATAACACACTTACCATACATACTTAAAAATTTAAAAGGGTTATTTACAAAAATCGTCCCTAAGGTTTATTTCAAATTACAGATTCCATCTCTAAGTTTAAAATGTTGCATAAATCATCCACTTTTAGAAACTAATTACCTTTTTCGAACCTAAGATTTGCTCCAATTACAGATTTCGTCCCTAAAATTTGTCTTCAATTACAGGTTTGATCCCTAAGATTTGCCCCAATTACGGGTGCAAATTAGAAATTAGGGACGAAAAACTTAATTAATTTTTTAAACTTGGACGATTTATAAAACTTTTTAATCTTAGGGACAAAATCTATAATTTTAGATAAATCATAGAGACAATTTATATAATTAACTCAATTTAAAATAATTGAGTTTTCTTTTTTATATAAATTTAAAACAATCAATTGTATTGGGCAAAATTCCAAATAATTGGAGTTAATCTTTAAAATTTCTAATTAATTGAATTTTTACAATTGAAAATCTTAATTGTTCGAAGAATTATTTGTAATAAAACATAGCCCAGTGCATAAACGGGACGGCCCGTTTAGGATCCGCCAACCCGGCCCGGCCCAGCCAGCTTATATCTACTCGGTCCGGTTTTCGGGTATCATTTTATAGTGTTATCGGGTATCGGTCCGGTTCGGGTAATACCCGGTTATAACCGGGTATACCCGGTTAACCCGAATTTGATGTTTTTTTTTTTTTTTTTTTAATTATTTAAGGGTGTTTAGTAAGCTTGTTAAAATGGTCATAAAAGACAAACCGTATATCCTTTTAATATGTATAATATATCGTTGAAAAGGCATTTGAGTCTACTTTCTAATGAATTAGGGTATATTTCTTGAATCAAATAACATTTTGCCCAGTTTTTAAAAACGTAACAGCTTGTTATCGAAACTGTTTTCGAGAATGTGTCGTTTTAAAATTGACATAAAAGACAAACCGTATATCCTTTTAATATGTATAATATATCGTTGAAAAGGCATTTGAGTCTAGTTTCTAATGGATTAGGGTATATTTCTTGAATCAAATTACATTTTGCCCAGTTTTTTAAAACGTAACAGCTTGTTATCGAAACTGTTTTCGAGAATGTTTCGTTTTAAAATGGTCATAAAAGACAAACCGTATATCCTTTTAATATGTATAATATATCGTTGAAAAGGCATTTGAGTCTACTTTCTAATGGGTTAGGGTATATTTCTTGAACCAAATTACATTTTGCTTAGTTTTTAAAAACGTAACAGCTTGTTACCGAAACTGTTTTCGAGAATGTGTCGTTTTAAAATGGTCATAAAAGAAAAACCGTATATCCTTTTAATATGTATAATATATCGTTGAAAAGGCATTTGAGTCTAATTTCTAATGGATTAGGGTATATTTCTTGAATCAAATTACATTTTGCCCAGTTTTTAAAAACGTAACAGCTTGTTACCAAAACTGTTTTCGAGAATATGTCGTTTTAAAATGGTCATAAAAGACAAACCGTATATCCTTTTAATATGTATAATATATCGTTGAAAGGGCATTTGAGTCTACTTTCTAATGGATTAGGGTATATTTCTTAAATCAAATTACATTTTGCCCAGTTTTTAAAAACGTAACAGCTTGTTAATTAAATGTGTTGCATGTGTTTTTTCTTAGTAGGTTTCGGGTTCTTCTTATCCCATTTCACATGAATTCATTAGTGAAGTTTTAGCTTTAGACTTGGAATTACGGGCTCTTCAACATGATAATGATTATAGGTTTAGGGTAATTAGTGCTATTACTCGGGACAAGTTCGATAAGTATTGCGGTTCAATTGACAAAATGAACTTGATGGTAAACAAACAAGGATGTTCACTTGTGTTCAACAAACATTTCTTCTTTTTCCAAAACAAGAGATTTGTCGTGATGTAAAAATCAACATAAGGAAAAAAGAAAAAAAGAAAAAAAATAATACCAAAAACCCGGTCCGACCGACGGGTTTACCCGACCCGACCCGGTCCTACCCGACCCGAACCGGTCCTAATCGGTCCTGTTTTCGGTCTTGGATTTTGAGGCTTAACGGTCTCGGGCCGGTCCCGGTCCGGTCCAACCCAATATGCACTGGGCTAATAAAATATATACCACCAAAGAAAATTATTTACTGAAAATTTTAAAAAAATTATTACCATCGCGCGGGTATATTACTAGTTGATATAAAGTTTATAAATCAAAACACTAAAAAAAAACATTAACAAAATCTAACCAAAGAAAAACTATAATATTCCTAAAATACTAGTAAAATGGTATTTTTTTTTTAACGGCAATGTTAAGGGAGGCTCGAACCTAAGACCTCCCATAGGAAGGACAATCTCCTACCAATGGGACAAACCCCGTTGCTATTTACTAGCATGATTATTTTGTGAATTGATATAAAGTATAATATGATACCATTTTGCAATAAAGAATGAATTCCGAAAACTAAAAAAAGATATAATTAATAAATATTGTTCTTATATTCAAAGAGTGGAGATTATAACTACTTTTATTTTATCGAAGATAATTATGTTACAGTTATAAATATTTAACGGGGTTAAGTAGAAAAGTTTGATAGGTGAAAATGGTGTTAAAAGAAAAGGTTGTTTTTGTTAGTAATACTCAAGGGTTTTTAACTTAAGTGAAAATAAAATTGATCGAAAAGTATTAATAAGGAGTACAGTTGTCAACTCGTAATTCTTAACGTAAATCGTTTTCTTAAATTTTAGTTCGTGACTTAAATCGTGACTCGATTCGTAAGAGTCATAATTTTAAAAAATATATAAAATAAATATATACACATATAATATAGAAGAGTTAATTACAAAAATCGTCCCTAAAGTTTATCTCAAGTTACGAAATTTGTCCCTAAGTTTAAAAAGTTGCATAAGTCATCCACTTTTAGAAACTAATTACCTCTTTTGTCTCTAAGATTTGCTCCAATTACGGATTTCGTCCTGAAATTTGTCCTCAATTACGGATTCGGTCCCTAAGGTTTGCCCCAATTACTGGTGAAAATTAGAAACTAGGGACGAAAAACGTAATTAATTTCTAAACTTGGACGATTTATGCAACTTTTTAAACTTAAGAACGAAATCCATAATTTTGGATAAACCATAAGGACGATTTATGTAATTAACTCAATATAGAATAATATTAAGGTTTTCATATATACTTTATTCATAATTAAATGTATTTTGAATCATTGTACGAATCATGAGACGAATCAAGTGAGTCATGATACGAGTCAAATAAATATCCGAGTCATAGTCCAAGTCAGTACTTTTTTCTATTAGAAACCGACTCGACTCGTACGAGTCGACTCGTAACTCGTATAAGTTTAACAACTACGTATGGTACGGATTGATGATGATATATGACACCATATACTTACTTTAATGAATATAGAATATTAGTATTAATACCGATATGATATACGGTTAACTATAATTATTGTTGTTAAAGTAAAATTCCGAAGCTTTATACCTTCGTCCGATGACTGACGAAGGTGATACCAACGATACACACTAACAATGAATCAAATATATTTACTGCGATATTCAATATTCAAATGATTGAAGAGTTAATGCATAAAATGATATAAATGGTGTAATAAATGATCTTCCGATTCTGCCTATTACAAAGGGAATGATTTCTTATATATAGTAAATGTCCGGTCCTTGTCCGGAAGATAATAGCCCGAAGGACAGGATTATTCTTATCTGTCAGGCGGTCCATGTCCTGCAGTGGTGTGACTCACTCCTCTCCATGCTTTTAAGTACACTGTCACCGTCTCAGGCATTTATTGCGAGACGTGTGACGGCGCTTTGTCCCTCACGCGCTTTTGCATTAAATGGTGCCACCCACTCTGTCTTGTCTCTCATTAATGCCATACCTCTTTTGATGTTTCCACTCCCTGACATAAACGGCGACACTTCTGTCCAATCAATGCCGTTGCATGAGATGTTCAGGCCGTTGCTCATTCAGTACTAGGACCTCCGGTGTATTGGACGAAGGGCTTCGTTACTTGTGAGTAATAAACAGCACCGTTGCTTATTAAGTACTAGGGGCTTCGGTACTTTGGACGAAGGGTTTTATCCCTTGTAGGTAATAAATACCCTACCCCAACATCTCCCCCCTAGACCTAGAGAAGTGAGTAAAGGAGTGTGGGCCCACTTCTAGTCGAATCTTCACTAGACTGCGTGTTGTCAGACCCTGCAATTTAATTTTCCCTCCAAAATTATTGGCCCTTTGTTTTAAATGCCCCTGATTTGATGGCCTCTTTAACTTCTCTGATTTCTCTATAAATACCCTCTAGATATTCCGATTTCATTAATCCTTTCCTTTTCCTCATCTTTTTGTTCAGCGCATTATTCTTGTTTACTGCCTTTCTTGCTTTGATTTCGTCAATATGGGTAAGAACGATATGCTAACCTCTCACTGTACTCTTACTCACCATCCTTTTTCTGATCTTATCACCGAGTTTGGGTTGAAGATGGAGTGGCGGGTTCGCAATCCCACCGCCGATTCTAATGTTACCAACTGCCCTGAAGGTTCCATAGCGATGTACACTCGCTTTTTTGATGCTTCCAATGTTCGAATCCCCTTCACTCGTTTTTTTCTTTCTGTTATTGAATATTATCAGATGTGCCCAATCCAGATGAATCCCATGGGGGCTTTAAGGATAACCAATTTTGAGTTACTGTGTCACGCCTTGGGTTTTCCTGCTACCCTGAACCTGTGGAGAAGCTTTTTTAGGTTGATCCGTTCAGGGGATTGGTTCACCCTTGAGCGCCGGCCAAAGATAGAGAACGAAGGGTGGGAAAGTTTTCGCCCAGCACCCATTAGTGTGAAGCAGTGGAAGGATAAATTCATTTGGTTGGATGCTTCGGTGGCACCCATACCGATGCATTGGAGACCTATTCTGCCAGGTGCAATATTTGATCCACCTCCTGTTCTTACCGAGGAAGAGGCAGAGCGTTGTCGACTGATTTCCCGGAACAAGATTCCAGCTCGGACTCATAGCGAGGCTGTGCTGGTATTGGGTGGTGTGAGCCGTCATTGGGCTCCCTTAAACCTGAATCCCTCCATCCAACGGAATGGTGTTCGTAAGTTTTTCCTCCCCCCTTTTGTTTGTTTTTTTTTTTTTTTTTTTTTTTGAATTGTCATTTTACCGTCCTTCTGTGCTATAACTTTTTGTTATGTATATTTTTTATAGCCATATCTTTGCTGGATTACTTAAAGCTTGATACTTTGGTCGGAGTCACGTTCCCCATGGTTTCTTTGGAGGAGAACATCACCAGTATTCTGGAGCAGGGGGTTGGGGACTTTGCCTTTCCCTCCGCTGAGGTACACTCCTTGATCCCCGGTGTACCAGCCTTGGTGGTTGATCTTCCCCCTACGTCTGCTTTTTCCTCGCCACTGCCAGGGCAGCTATCCGGAGGTCCTGGTACCAGAGTTAAACGAAGAAGACTTTCTCTTGCTAGCGGTAGGCTTCCACCTTGTGTCTTTCTTTTTTTTTTTCTTTTTTTGTTCCCTTCTTATGTAGATCTTAATGTACCATTTGTGTGTGGCAGATCCCTCTTTCCACAGCGCCGGTCTCAAGATGAATGTCCCTCCTGCCCTGCGGGCCACTAGTTCCCATCCTCTATCTCTTTCTTCCTCCGGTGAGTCAGACATTGGGAAACCTATTCCTTCTGGTGACCGAGGTAAAAACATTAACGAAGGGGAAAGTACACCCGCGAAACCCTTTGCTGCTGAAGCCGGAGGTTCTTTTACACCTCACTCGCCGAGTGACAGGGGAGGTCCCTCTTTGTCTCGATATGTGACGGGTTGGAAGGTCAGTTGTGACAATGGGATGAGTGATCCCGATGTTTGTCAAGATATGTTGAATTATTTTGCTACTCCTGCCGAAGCTCTGCGTTGGAGGAAACTTCCTGAGGAAATCCTGGTTGACAATTTTAACGTGCTACTGGCCCAGTTGGCAGTAGCCGGTACTGAAGTCCGTGGCCGTTTTATGGCCTCCCAGGGTAGTGTTGTGAAGTTTGAGAAGTCTCTTACCAAGAAGAGAGGTCGTCTGACGGCCGTGAAGGCCAAAGTTAAAGAGTTGGAGAAAGAGAATGTGAAGCTCCGGAGACGTACCAAGGCCCAATTCCGAAGGGTTGTACATGGATTGAAAGAACATGCTAAGTTCCAACGCAGGATCAGGGACCTTGAGGATTTTATCCGTGATCTGCAGGACACGAATAGTGAACTTGTGAAAGCGCAATCCCCTGTGGCTGTGGATCCAGGGATGAAGCTGGTCTCCGTTTCTGATTGGGAAAACTTGGTTGAGAAGGTGAAGCTTTTGGAAGTTGGTGATAAGAAGGCTGCAGCAGGTGTAGCGATGGAAAGTGAAAAGGTCGAAGCTGGTGACGCGACGGATGGGTCAATAATACTTGAGGGTGAGAACCAAAGGCTTCTGGTCGAGAACGCCGCATTGAGGGAAAAGGCTACATGGCTGGTTAAAGATGGTATCAAGTTTTTTGTGGAAAAACTTCATCAGAGCCATGAATTCAGTGCTCCTTACGGAGA